>JASANS010002439.1:0-115593 GCA_030849605.1 Wallacemonas sp. 195SL | reverse complement strand
GGCACCCACTTGGATGGCGGCGTGCAGAACATGACGGGCGAGGCGTGTATGTGTGTGAAAAAAAAAAAAGAGAGAGATAGAGAAGGGCAAAAACACAGAGCTGAAGAACTATTGGTAAACTGGAAGAGATTCGATGCGTCAAAGCGAAAAAAGCAAAACACGTCGCGGAAACTGTATGCGTGTAATGATGTTTTGTTGTGCTCGAGCCTCAGTTCGTGTTCTGAGATGATGATCTGTTGTGCAGCAAATGTGCAGAATCAATAAAGTGTCGTTAAACAAAGGAGGACGACGTGCGTGTTGCGTGTTTGCATCCAAGATGAGGCAGATATGTAGAAGAAGGAGAATTATGTGGAAAGCTTGATGGAAAACGCGTTGAACACGACGTATTGAATCAGGCAGTGGTGGTCAACTCAAAGCAAACACACTCACCATTTTCTTGACACTGCTTTGTGTGCGAGGCCACTTGAGACAACAAAACACCAGTGCATTTCCTGAATACTGATACAACGAAGATAGCTTCCGAGAGGGGAAGAGGGGCTAGGGGCTGCACTAGAGAACGCCAATAAAGAGTTGCTCATCAGTTTCCACGGAGCCATTTCACGCACAAGCAACAAAGCATCGCTATATTTTTACTATTGCGTTTTGTTGTTTTCTTTTGGTTCTACAAAAAAAAAAAAAGTGACTTGAACTTCATCGTAAACGAAAAAGAAACACGGAAAAAAAAGTATCTGATCTAAGTGACGCACCGGAGAGGGCTGTCGAGCCGGATGGAAACAGACAAACAAAGGAGCCACATAAAAATACGCGAACAAAAACAAGAAATCTAAATGGCTGCAGAGATGAAATCTAAAAGTCGGCGCAGCTATGTAACAGTGATTCACACCACACCTTGTCTGCAGGAGGAGGGAGAAAAACCTGTGTGCTGTTGTGACTGGTGGTGGGAGCGGTGAAGAGAACCAAGCCAACAAGAAGACACAGTAAACAAACAAAAAAAAAAGAGGTTTCCTGTCAGCATGAGCCACTTAGTTGGATCCATGAAAAGCTATGCGCAACGGTGCTCAAACACATATTAGACGACCGCGCAAAGTGCTGCGAGGAGTGCCGAGGCATCCTTGCGTAGGCAGGCTGCGATGGCTCTTTGTCTGGCCTCCTCGAGGGCTTCGATTCGGCGGAGATTGCATTGAATAGCCTGCGCCACGACGGGCGTACACGAGGGACAGGCGCCTTGGGGCACCACGATGCCAGCTACCACCAGAGGCGACTCGGCGATTGTTGGCAGGGCTTGAGCAGCTCCATTCTCTGCGGGAGCCGCCGCTGCCTCCCCCGCCGTGCTCCCAGTTCCTGGCTGCAGACGCACGGTCTGCGCCTCAGCAAGCAGTGCCGCCTTGGTGGCGATCTCTGCCGCCAGCTTCGGTGCCTCGAGTACAGCATGGTCTGTCACCTCAACGCGGATCACTTGTGGAGCACGTGGCAAGGCAGTCGAGCAAGACGCACCCGTCGGCTCCCCAATCCCGCCCAGGGTGCCTCCAGTGATGTCCGGGTACGAGGGATTGGTGTGGCCCGCCACCGCACGCTCAAGGCGTTGTCGACTCGCCTGCACGAGAGACGGCGCGACGGTGGGTTCTGCGGCGTGACGCTTCGACGGCGGAGAAGGTGAGGTCAGCTGGGATGTTGGGCTCGCGGTGGCCTCCTCACGGCTGTCGTCGGAGCGGGCTCGCTTGGCTGGCGCGTCGGTGTGTGTGCGGGGCGGTGTGACGGAGGTCGCAAGGGTGGCTGTGCCGTGAAGAAAAGCGGAGATGGCGGCGCGGATGCGATCGACTGTGGCTGCACGCTCCAAAGCCGCCGTGCGCGTCCACCGCCACACGCGGAGCTCATCCACGAACGCCTTGCCGTCGATCCAGGAGGACGGCGTCGTGCTGGGACTCAACACGAGCGGCACTCCAGAACCCGCACCTTCTGACAGCCGTCGGCTTAGATTTTGCACAGCGGCCAGAACATGCGCGGCGTTGCGCTCGTGAAGGGTGCGGGTGAGCTCGCCTCTTGCACCCGCAGGGGGCGGTGAACCGCCACCAAGAGTAAACGGCGACGAAGAGGAGGACGCGTAGTGAGCAGGAAACTGGATATTTTGCAGCGAGACGCTTGGCTGAGCTGTGGCCTGCGATGAGGGAGATGAGGCAGCGGTATCACCCTGCTCACAGGCAAACACGCCGTACAGAATGAGAGCAAGGTCATGCGGAGGGATCTCTGTGAACGCCCTGTAATCGCATTGGAGGATTTGATTCGCCCAGGCTAAGATGGCTGTCCGCGCAAAGGTCTCCGGCGATGAGGCTGCCGGTGCTGCGTGTGTTGCTTGAATAACGACCATGACGAGCCTTGCGGGGGGAGGGGGGGGGGGAGACGAGGAGAGATGGAAGAAGGAAAGAGAAAGCAAAAAAAAAAGAAAGAGAGAGATAGTGAAGACTCGAGTACTGTCTACTATGTGACTGCACAGACAGATTGAAGCGAGAAGCGGTAGAAAGGAGAGGGTCAACGTTGTGGCGTGTGTAGATCAATGTTCAGAAGAAACGAAGATGGAGTGTTGTGTATATGTGTGTTTGTGAGTATAGGAAAGCGAGAGAGAGAGAGAGAGAGAGCCACACACCATAGCCGTCACGATATGACTCAAGGCGTACTGTTGCGGCAATCGGGGAAAAACAGACAGACTGACACTACCAAGCAAACAGGTTTAAAAGAAAGAGGTATCTGTGGCGATGGCATTGAGGGAAACAGCTACCACGAAAGTGCTGCCCCCACCCCATCGTGTTGTGCTCCTGGTTGGGGCTGAGTGCAGTAATATGTGAACCTGTACACATTCGTTTTTGCTCTTGTGTGTGCATCGCGGTGAGAAACCTTAAGAGCGCAGGTTCAGAGATGCAACAGCATCGAGAGAGAAAAGAAAGAAAGGTAAACAAAAACAAAAACAGACGAAAAAAATGAAAATAATCGATATAGACTTGAACAGACAAAGGGGGGGGGGGCAAAAGAAAGACTGAACACGAACAGAAGCCACCACCAACAACAAGCACGATTGGGGAAGATTCGAGGTTCCTACGTCTTTCCTGTTTCACGACAACAAAGGCTTTTTTTTTTTTTGCTGACATCGTACTTTGTTGACGAGTGACGCTGCGGGGACAGCAGGGACAGGATTCGAGAAGGAAGACGCACATGACGTGCAGTCGGTTTATAACTCTTCATGTCGCTCATTCGTGGCTGTGAGGAGAGCTTGTTATTGGCACTGGTCGGTTTTCTTCCTCATTCCTATCGCACTAACGACTGTCTTTCACTCTCTGTACGCGCTGGAGGACTCGAGAATGTGCAGTACCTCAGCTGCAGATTTGCGATCAGCCGGGTTAAAAGGAAGGCAGGCCTCGAGCACCGCAAGCAGCACCTCGTCGTAGCCAGAGAGCGGAGCCTGTGGCGTGTTTGATGTGATGGTGATATCGGTCTTCAGGCTGTCGGTGTCTGCGTCCTTCGCCAGAGCAAACGCACCAGGGACCGTCTTGTCATCACTTTGCACCGCCGCCGCCGTTCGCTCGTTGCACGCCTGCTGGAGGGTTGAGTTGTACGTATTCATGTGCGGTCCGTAGCTACACAAGGCAAGATCACCAGACAGAAGAGTTTGTGTGAAAAGTCGCCGGTTCTGCAGCACAGCGAGGAGTTCCTCTTTGCTGCGTCGCGGTAAGGGGCCGAAGTTGAAGCCCGACCACGTCCACGGCTCCCCGCCAACAAGCATGGCGAGGAGGATCAGACCGAACGCGTACATGTCCGACGCGGCGCTCTTGGGCTCACCCAGCAGGACTTCGGGGCTGAGATAATACGGCACTTCAAAGTCGTGAATGAGGCGATCCAGATCGGTGGCGGCCGCCGTGGCCCACCCAAACAGGTACATCATCCCCTGCAGCTTCCACCCACCTTCCGTGCCCATCAGAACATGCCCCGGACATAGCAGACCGTGAATAGTGCCCTTGTCGGTGTGCAAAAAGTCCAGGCCGCGCAGCATGGCGGCACAGCAGCTGTATATCAACGCCCTCGGCAGCGCTCTGTCGTAGCGCTCAATCAAGGTCTGCACGGTCTCGCCTGGCTCGTACTCGCAGATGAAGCAGAGGTACGGCAAGTCGGGCAGCACCGCCACGGATAGAAGCTGGTGAATATTCTCGTGGTAAAATGCTTCGCACACTATCTCCATATACTTCAGACTCTCTTGAGACACCGCGCCGCTGAAGGCCTCTGACGCCTCCGTCGAGGCGCCGTCGGCAGATGAGGGCATCCGCCCTGCCTCGCTGAAGCGGCACACGTTCAAATCCACCATGGCCCCGTTCGCGGACATGCCGCGAAAGTTGCGCGTCCAGAGATCGCACACTGTAGGCCTGTAAGGCTCTTTGCCCCGGCGCCACACGTTGCCGTTAAGATCGGTCACGCTGAGTGGCAGTGGCAGCCAGGATGCTACTGTGGCGCCCTCATCACCCTGACCGTTCGGTGCTGGCAGGGAGGGCGTGAGAGCGGCGGAGGCGGCGCTGCGATGCGTACCCAACACACCAGACATGTCCGCGGTTGCAGCAAACAGGAACGACTGCGGCTTTCGAGTCTCAATGGCATGGCCGTCGTCGTGTGGCTGCGAGTTCGATGCCTCTACAGCGGGCTTCTCCCCTTGCGTGTCGTGGATACTGCGGAAGGTACTGGTGTTCGTCAGCGGGTCGAACACGTACACGATCTCACTCGGTGGTACAAGCGGCAACGGCGGCTCCACGCTTGGGCTGGTGCGGGCGTTGACTTTCCCGCCACTGGACTTGGTGCTGCGCAAGGAGCCGGTCGCGGAGATCGGCGAGCGTGCGGACCAGCGACTCTCATCCCCGCGAGTACCAGACCCATCCGTCATCGATGATGTCGACGGCGAGGACGAGTGGCGACTCTCTGACCACAGCTCGATCGATTGTTTGGTGGGCCGGGTGGAGTCGGCCTTTGCAGCCTCTTTGCACTCGGCAAGCGCCTGCGGTGACAGAAAGATGGTGCTGTTCGGTATCTTCCACGACAAGGTCACGGCCCTGTCCTGCAGCAAGGACTCCTGCCCCAGAGGAAACGGCATGTTGCGCGTTTGGAGCATCTGCAGCACCCGATGCAGACCTTGGCGAAAGAGGGAATCTGCCTCAACATTTGACAATTCACGGCGCCGCACACGCAAGAGGAGGCTGTGTTGGAGGGCAATCGCGTAGAGGAAAGTGCCGTTGCGAGGGAAGAGCGGAGAGTCAAGCAATGGCTCCAGTTGCTCCACCGCATGTGCGTAGCGACGATCCATGGCAGCATGAAATGCCTCGATGTACCGCGGTGCCAAGTACGTCCAGGCTGAGCTTGTCGGCGAGCCTTCGTAAAGCGCGTAGAGCACAATGTGTGGACTGTTTGACTCCTGCACAATCTGTACGCCGTCAATAGGCAAAACACGGTAATACCCCTGAACCAGCGGAGCCACGGTGTCTGTTAGTAAGAACGGCAAGTGATTGATCTTTTGCTGTTCAAAGAAGAGCTCTGCGGAAGGGCGGCCCCACATAACAAAACCTCTGTGCTGAGGCACACCGCACACACCGTAGTTGAAGACGCCACTATCCACGACCATCGTCGTGTTCTGCAGGATGCTGCGAGGCGTGCCCTTGAACAGCTCAAGCGCGCAGCGGGTGGCAATCAAGGCGTGGTCCTTCACAATGGTGCGGCTGCCCACACTCAGTGTCAGCATCTCTGGCGAGAGGATATCCATATTGACGTCGAACTTGTCCACCATGTCGACCACCAACTCCATGAAGTGACCCATATCGGGACTTGCCAGATCGCCATCCGAGACGAGCTCGTGGTGGATGCTGATGGTGGAGCAGAAGCACTGCGCGTACCAAGACGCTTTATTGTCTGTAGCCGGGAGCGGGCGAGTTTCCACGTCACTTGGAGATGCCGTGCGGTGTAGTAGACTGAATTCCGATAGCGTACCCGCGTGCGTTTGCAGCACCACAGGCAGCGTGGCGGTCAAGGTGCGCGGCGCTTGGAGTGGCTGAATGGAGGCAAGGAGACCTGTTCGTCTCTGAGAAGCCGCCACGTCGTCGTCGGTGAGGGCGACAGATGGCGGACGTACACCCGGCCGGCTGACCACCCGCAGCGCCGCCGGCACCTCCACAGTGGTCAAAACCGGCAGCGCAGGCCGCCGCCGAGGTGAGCAACCTGCGAGGCTTCTGCTGAGAGGTGAGTCGCCCTCCTCCGGGCTCACATCTGGCGCCGCGGCGGCCCCTGTGAGGGCGGTGTTGATACCTTCATAAGACGGCGTGACGCCGTCACCATCTGCGCCGCGACCACTGCTCACCGCCCCCACAGTGAGGTCGGGCTGTGGCGATGCCGAGGGTCTGTGAAAAAACAGCGGTGTGTTCTGCGGCGCCACACGTGATCGCTTGTCGGCGCCATTGCGACTAGTCGGCGGGAAAAAGTATTCGGGTAAGAACTGTCGAATCACGTCGGTGCGGTTGTACATGCTCACGCACAGCTCACTCACACGGACAGATTCGGCCACTTTTACGCGCCGCACAAGAGGAAGAATCCATCTGCTCGATGGAGAACAACCGTCGTCTGGTGTCGCTGCGGCAGAGTTGGAGCGGTCTCCAGTAGGTTCCGGCGGGATAGCAGAGCCTTGCTCACTTACCGGCGGAAGCGCCATCCATGGACGATCAATCAATGTGCAAGCGTTCTCAATGTTGTGAATGGCGTGCAAAACGGGTCGCCGCACGAGCAGCAACACCACGTCGCTTACCAGGGACACCAGAAATAAGACCGTCGCGACGGTTACGCTGAGAATCGCAATACGGAGCACCTCTCTGCGCATGCCCCTGTCGATGAGTGTGGCGGGTGTGGCAATGATGGCGCACACTGACTGTCGGGAATCGGATGAGTTTCGCTTTGGACTGAATTCGTCTGCCAGAGTGACGCGAGCAGCGGTGCTGGCGAGCACAGTGCTGTGAATGTACTTGTGACTGCGCCAGTAGACAGTGTGCTTGAACGGTCGCTCACCTTTGAGACGGCGATTGCGGTTCTCCCTGGCCATCAACGGCAGCGGCGTCGGAAGTTCGGTCCCGTCGTCCTCGCCCGAGGTGTGCGAGCCTGTCCACCCGTCCTTGACGTGCCGCTGCAAGAGCAGCGGCATCCGTGTTGACGCCACGTACGTGTCAAGCCGATCCAACGAGACACGGAAGGGGAGCAAGTGCGCTGGGCTCGGAGTGTTCGGACCCGTGCGGTGAAACGGCTCGCCGGAGAAGATGCCCCGCGCGGCGTCCATAACCCACACCTGCGCAAAGATGTGAAAACTCACATTTGCGCCTCCCCACGGCACCAGCGCGCCGTAAAGCTCCCCGTCGTCTGCCGCGTCGTGCGGGACGACATCCATCACTATCACCCCAGCCATCTTGGTGGCCGCGTGCACCGTGTCTGCCCCCAGTCCACCCCCACGGATGGCACGTGCGTTGAAGAGGGCCACTTCCGCATTTTGCAACAGCTGCTGGACAGGTACGTGGCTGCTGACGTGGGAGAGCACCTGCTCACCAGCATCCCCCAAGGGGCGTCGGCGTGCAGGATGCAGCCGCTCCACAAGGCGGCGTGTGTACACCACATCGTAGCGGTTCCCTACGTCGCTCCGTGAGACCCTCACGCGCCGCCATTGACCTGTGGACTCGCGCAGAGAGCGCGGCAGCAGCTCGCCACCGCACTCAGTGTCGCCCGCTGCTATGTGGAGGCCGCTGAGACGCGTGTCTGTGCCGCACCCACTATCGCCTGCGTGTTGCGAAGGGTTGTCGCAGTCGGTGCAGAGCGTGCCATTCAGAAGCAGGCTTTGCGTCCGTGGCACATCATGCGGTTGCAGGCCAAGCCACGCAAGGACCTCCGTCTCCGTGTACGGGCGGCGACCAGGGAACAGCTCCACCAGCCTCGGAGGAGACGTCAACTCAAACGTGGTTTCGTCCACAGTGTAGAGACCATTGTAGAGGCCTGTATTGGCGTCACGCACGAGTCGTACAAACACGTATTCACTCCGTGGCGCGCTTCTGCCGTTCAATCCGCTCGGCCCCTCCTCCGACGAAAGCACAAACGGCGCACAGTACACAAGTGGCTCCGTCGGCACACCTGACACGTAGCTGATGCCGATCGGGTAGCCAGAGGCGGACTGGCGCGCGGCGGTGCGACACAAGCGTTGGGCCACCGCTTCAGTCGACTCCAGGGCTGGGCTCACCGCTTCCAACACCATCGCCGCGAAATCAGGCACCATCGAGGAGAGAGCGCCATTGCGAATAAACACCGTGCGCATCTTCGCGTGCAGGTGGGAGTGAATATTCGTGAGCTCACCCAGGACGAAATGGTGCGACGTCATGACAATCGCCGTGAGAATGCCAAACGCAAGGACGAGAAGTGCCACCATGAAAGGGATCAACAGCCAACGCAGGTAAGGTCTCAAGAACAAGTGCGGCATAGCGCGGCCATGCAGCCAAGCGCGGCTGTACCAAGGCTCACGGGGCGCGGGGACGTCAGCAGTACGCGGCTCGCCGCTCCTGTCAGCGGCACTTTCCGCAGACAGGGCGCTGTTGCCTTCGCCCGGGTGCGTGAATGGCGTGGTGGTGGCGGCGGCGGCGGGGAGCTCACGTTCGGTGGACGCGCGCATGTTGTCTCGCCTCGCGCCTGAGTGCGACCCCGGACGGACCGGCTCTCCCAGCGCGTGTACAGAAAGCGGCGCATCGCCATGGACGAGAGCGTGGATGGCACGAGAGTCCTGTTGATTGTGCAAGGGCCTCTCTCCACGTGTGCTGTTGCCGCCCGTGTCTGGCGTGAGAGCCAGCGTGGGTCTGTCAGCGCGTCTTGTGGCCAACTCCGCAAGGTCACTGGGTGTGGTCACTGCCAGCGCACCCAGCGCAGCCGGCGCACCACTGCTCAACTCTGCTGAGTGGGGGCTGGTGTCGGTCCTCTGCAGAGGCCGGATGAAGCCGTGCATGGCTCGTGGCGCGCGCGGCGTGGCGAGAACGGCCGCCGCAGCGGTCAAGGCCGCGGCCTCCTCAATGTGGCCCGTGCCCCGCGCATCACCGCTGACGGTCTGAGGCGGCACGAGGCCGTACAATCGAGCCAAGACAGTGTCGATGCTCCCATCCGACCGTGCAGAGGAACCCGTGTGCACGGCGTGCGGCGCGAAGCAGTGGGGTTTGCTGAGCTTTGCCGCCACCGCCACGTCCACGGCCGTCTTGACCGGGCACGGGGTGGGGCTGAGCAGAGAGGCAGAGCCTGGTGAGTCCCTTCTCCTCTCCACTTGAAGGCTTTCCAAGGTGAGGCCAGTGAGGGGCTCTGGTGCGCCTGGGACGTCTGACGACTGCAGCGACACGACCGGCTCCAGAGCCAGATGTCGCCGCGTGAGCGAGTCACTTTGCACACCACTCTGGGACATGTCTTCGTCGCCACCCATCGTGAGTCTCTCAGTGCTCAACAGGCTCGGCGGAGCAGGGCCTGAGTTGATGGTGCTGTTGCTGCGCGTACCAACGCTGCTGTTGGCTTCTTCCAAGGCAAGCACAGTGTCTGCAGCACCAATGGCCGACACCGTCGGTAGCGCCGTGGGAGATGTTTCGGAGGGGTGCGAAGGCGGGGAGGCCAACAGGGGCGATGCGGTGGATGCCGCGCTGGCACGAGCAAAGTCCGCGGTGACCGAGCCTTCAGCCGTCGTCGTGCGCATTCGCATCGCACTGGAGGGAGGCGCGTGCGTTGCCTCATCGGTCTTTTCGTCAGGTGATGGCGAGTGCAGCATGGGGGGCTGTGCCGTGACCGCTCGCACGCGCCCAGCGAGTAGGAGGGCCGGTGGGCGTCGTCCCAAGGCGGACAAGGGAGGGGCGTCCGTACCCAGCATGTCGCTTGCGCTCTGCGGCTGAGCAAGGCTACCGTGACTCACATCACCTGAGGCTTGTGAGCCGATCATCATCAGCGGTGCCTGCGAAGGCGTCAAGAAGCTTTCATCGTACAACTGAAGCGAGTTCACGGCGCTGGTGGATTGGGCATGGATGGCATTCAGTGGGGCCTCCAGGGAGGCACCGGCTGTGGCACTCATGGACTCACTTTCTGGCTCCTCATGATGTCTCTCCGTCTGTGCCATGCCCAGCTCTATCGTGAAGGCGTGCGTGGCAGGGGAGGAGAAGCGCGGGGACAGTTGCGTGGACGCACTGCGACCATGACGATCACTGTGCGACGAGGGCCGTACACTGGCGGGTGAGGATGTGGTGATGTCCTCATCACTCGCGGTCTGCGCCAGCATGGATTCCTGCAGACTCAGCGAGGACGCGGGCACGGCCACGCGCCAGACAGGGCCAGGCCCGCTTGATCCATCCGCTGAGCGCTGCATCTGGCGCCAATGCGGGCTGTTGCGGCTGTGGGTGCTGCCGCGTGTCACGTGTGCGCTTGTCCTCCGCAGCTCCATCGTGGTCGCGGCGGTCGGAGAGTTCAGAGTGGTGTCCGTCGTGGTGGTTGTCGTGGTAACCGTCGTCACCGCGAGCATCTCCAGCTGCATGCTCGGTGCGTCAGAGGAGGAGGTGTGCACCCGGTCCGACACCTGTGCCCCTGCAGGCGCGGTAGACGCAGCCTGTGTCCTTGCGGCCACCAGTGAGGCATCGGAGTGATTTGGGTGCGGTAGCTGGGCATCCGCGTCGTTCTGTTCTGCGTCTGTGCGACCGGCCGTCGTGTGTGCCGGAGACGCTAGTGTCGTCTGCGGCCGGCGCGAGAGCGCGGCTGCCAAGCCAGGTGGTGCGTCCGAGTCCACATCAGACTCTCCGTGTACAAAGACAGCCTGTGCGTCGGCCGCGCCATCCGCCGAGCCATGTTGTGAAGACGCCGATGACGCACGTGATGGGATTTGCTCTTCATCCGCACTGCCCGACTGCTGAGGTAGCGCGTCCGCCGCTCTACCTGGGTAGCCCCCTGTGGCGTTCTCCCCTGTTGTAGCGGCGCGCGACGGTGCACTTTTCAGGAAAGGCGGCATGTCCTCATCGCCGTGTTTGAGAACCGAATCCATTTTATTGATTAGAAAAAGTTTTTTTTTCGTTGTGGGTGTTATATATATGTGGGTGCAGCTAGTGCGTTGTTCGGCGTCTATTCTTGCTGTTCGCACCGGAAAAAAGCGTTGATTTTATTTTGTCGGAATAGAATGACGCAACGGTATGCGTGGTCAAGTCCGCTGTGCCTGTGTGTGTGTGTGTGTTTACTGGTTTGTTCCTTCCTTGTGTATACGCGAAGTTCAGCACACTGAATGAAAGATTAGCAGCAACAAGAAAACAAATACGCAAACAAGGAGATCTTTTTCACTTTCACCACGGGGTGGCGTCTCCGTTCTATCCACCGCGTTTCTGTGCGCTCGGGTGGCTGATTGGTTTTAGTGTTGCGCTAGATTGCCCTGAGAAAAAAAAAAGGGCTGTCAGTACACCGAGTTGTTACCTTGGAACAGAAAGAAGAAAAACTAAAAGGTTGAGGAAAAAAAAACAAAAAGGTAGCAATGCAGATTTTGAGAAGCCTGTAAAGCGTTTTAAAAACGAAACAAAAAAACGACAGTGCGTCCAACTAGAAGATGTCACGGAAACAAGCACTAAAAGTAGGAAAGAGAGAGCTGCGTCAAGAAAATATGTAGCTCTCTCCGTGCGTGTGCATTACAAGTTGAACGGACAGAAAAATAAAATGAGGAATACTAGGCAACACTACTGTAACTCAAGAGGAAAACCACAGATACTCTTGATGATCGGGAGAGTAGCAGTTGCACGGCACAAACAGAAGAAATACGAACAGAAAAGAGGAACCACACAGCACCCTTCACGCTTGTCTTCTGCGTGACAGAAGAGTGCTTAATGGCAAACAAAAGAATGATGCTTGACAGGGGTGTATGAAGATGGCAAACGAGAGAGGGATAGGGGGAGAGAGGCGGAGAGTTGAGAAGAAGCCATCCGCTGAGGTTCACAACAGCTGATGAAGGAAAAGAAAGTTTCTTGGACGATACGCTCTCATGGTTTTTTTTTCTACAACGCATGAAAAGAGCACCACGGCGTGAGAGATAGAGAAAGAAAGGAGCACAGCGCTTCTTGCTCTTAACAAGGTTCTGCTTGGCTGAAAGGGTGGTGCTTCAAATATATAAATTCTTTCCTTTCAAGGTATCTGTGACAGTGATAACAATAAGAACAACAAGCCAACACATACGCCGAAATGGTGGCAAATGACGTCTCGCTCACGCATGCTTCATGCAAACGTGGAATGAAGGAAGCAACAACAACAAGAAACGGTAGCTTCGCCGAGAACAGAGAAGAGGCCCAGTCAAGTAGTGTGCAGAAACAACAACCGCAAAAAAAAATGCAAGTCCTAAAAGAAGCGGCAATCAGTCTTCCCATTCACGTAATATTGTGAATCTCTGAGCGTCGCTCTGCTCTTCACGGGCTTGGTCATCACACGTTGCTTTTGTACGTTCTGAGTGACGTTGCCACCAGCGCATTGGTCAGTTCAAGAGAGGTGGAGGCGTGTGTCGCCGTCCACGACTCAGCGAAGCCAAGCACGGTGTGCCGCCGCAGCTGTGCGAGCTGCAAGTCCGTTGGCAACCGACCTTCAGCGCTAGTCTCCTGTGTGGCATGTCGACGTGCATGCAGAGCGTACTGCGTCGCCTCTGTCGCAAATGCTGGATAGATCTGCGAAGCCTCCACGAGTTGCCAGAGCAGCAAGAGGTGAAGTGTTGCGTGGCGGCTGACGGCGCGAACAGGCGGCGTGGGTGTACGCAGCTCGTTCTGAGGCCATGTCAGAACTGTCTCACCAGATTGACGAACGAGGACCTCGACGTTGCTGGCCTCTAGGCTCGCATATTGGAGAAGTAACGCCGCATCCTCTTCGTCCTGGACGGGTGCGTGGGCATTGATGCTAGGGGAAAGACTCAACAACGCTGACGATGTGAGACTCGCCGACTCCACCCACGCAAAGGCTTCCATCCATCGACCATTCTCCAATAGCGCGTGAACCAGGACTTCAAACGGGTACTGCAGATCGGCATGTGGCTCTGCGTGAAGCATCATCTCGCGCAAAGACTGCAGGCGAGCGGCAACGGCCTGTACCATAGACGGAGATGGCGCGCTAGCAGAAGGTGTGTGGGCCTCGACTCGCGTAGGTGACAGGCTGGGGCACGTGGCTGCCTCCGCGTCGGCGAGAGATTGCATGAGCTCCGACAGAGCCGTTTCATCCTCATCGGCATCAGCATCATCCTCATTCGGCTGCAGCGACGGTAAATGGCTCCTATCTGTGCCGGCGGCGGTGAGGCCAACGCGTGCATTCTCGAAATGGCGTCTCGTGGAGCCTTCTAGAGCTGCTCGGCGTGTGTCCAGATTATCCAGAATGGCAACGTGATAGAGTTGATCCGTATCTGGTGCGAAGCGACGCAACATATCCACATACCGTGTCCACAGATACCGCAAGACGGTGTGAAGGAACGGCTGGTCTGTGCCGTGTGATGCGCGTGTAACCTCGCGTCGTGCACCTCGTGCGAAGGTAGCTTCGCGCCTCAAGACGCGGAAGTCAGCCTCCCAAAGGCACTGCTCAGCGAGAAGGAGAACAAAATGCGTGCGCCATGCCGCAGGGGAGAGATCCGGTGAGACACGGGCGTGGACAGCATGGGCGTTGCTGGAGAGAAACGCTTTCAGCAGCACACCCACGTTTTCACGACACGCCGAGTCCGCAAGTAGCACAGCCCCAGCCGCCTCAAAACACGCTTCACACGCACTCAGCGAAGGCACCACGCCTGCCTCGCTCTGCCGAACTAGAAGTTCTAGAGCACTTTGTACGTGCAGGCGGTCAGGGAGCTGCGGACGCAAAGCGTCTCTCTTGTCATGCCAGGAGGGCTCATCAGGGTCCTCACTGGGCTGCCACAGCGCCTGCTTCAGCAGCGCCGAGGACGTCTTCGTCTGACTGCCGCTCTGGCAACACGGCTGGTGACAGCCACAGAGGCCCCACAAGGTCGCCTCCAGTGCTGCAGGCGGAAGCGCTGGGATGGATGGAAAGCCCAGCACCCAACGGACAAAGCGCCCGAGGAGAGGGGCGTCCGCCTCGGCACTGCCCGCCGCTGCCGGATCACCAGCTGGCCCGCACGCCTCCACAACGGCCGAGAACATCGCGGGGGAGATGGGAGCGGCGCGGTGTTGTCCATCGCCTATTCTGTGCGGCATCACCGACAGCAGGGATGCGAGATTGCGCACGTTGGGCACTGTCCTTGTCTTTGCGTGGCTGTCCACGCCATTCGCCAAGTAGCGAAGCAAGCGATCGTAGACTGTCATGTCAGGCACGACGAGGCCGTCTCTCAGCAAGGCATAGAGCCAACTTTCAAGACGCTCCCACCGTGCCTCGGAAGGGCTCTCGGAGAGCACCGCCTGGTCACTCTCTTGCTCTGCCAAGTGCCACAGAGCCGCGTAGCAGTTCCAGTTGAGGCGCAAGCCGTGCTGTCGCCGCTCTGTGCAAGCCTGCCACGCCGATTCATACGAGACAAACCGGTTCTCGTCTGTGAGAGCGTGATACAACCTGTTCTGCTGTATGGACGTCTCTTCCGGGGACAGCACCGCTGGCCGGACACTAACGGCGGACAAGTTGTTCGTAAATTCAGAGAGGAGGGGGCGCCAATTGGCGCCAGCGGCACGAATGCACAGGAGCCGCAAGAGCGCCAACGAGGGCTCTGAGAAGCGCACGAGCACATGTGGTCGCAGCGCGTTGAGCACGCGTCGAATGTCGTTCAGTGTTTCCGGTGTGGCAGCTGCGCTGGGTTCTGTGAGTCTGCTTGCCTCATGCACTAGCGCTGCGCTGCTGAGAAGAAGGTGCACGCGATGCGGATCAAGTGTCAAGCTAGCCGCCACAGTGGTGTCACCGCGCGTGGCGGCAGTAACAGACGCCAACGTGAGCGCCAGTCCATCTTCGCAAAGCTGAGGCACAAGCACGCGTGCGAGCTCGGTGCGCGAAGGCACGAGCGTCCCTACCTCCACCACATCACCACCTGACACGTTCGAACTGTACAAGAGGATCGTGGCTTCCAAAAGCTGCTTAGAGAACAACAGTGCAGCGGAGAGACTCTTTTCCAGAGCGGCCTGTGGAATCCACTCGGCTGAGGTGTGCAACGTTCCTTCACTCTTCTTCTGGCCTGTCCACTCGCAGACGTAGTGCACAGCCTCTTTCAGTGACGAAATGGTGAGCACGTGCGCGGCGGACACGACAACGTCATCTTCATGGCCCGTGTGGCTAGCACTCCCACGTGTCACCATTGCCTCTGTTGGTGGCTTGGACAAAGCTACGCGGAATGGCTGCGTCACCGTGAGCAATGCGACCAACTGAAGTCCCAGCGCACGCAGACCGCGCGTCGACGTTGCCGTGCTTTGCAGCGCGTACGCCATGCGCACCACCACATGGGAGAGCCGCTGCGAGGCACCCCAGGCCTCCGCGATGAGGCTCCTCGTGGGATCCTGCAGCACAAGGCCACACGCCTCACGTGACTCGCAAAGCGCACGAACAAAGGCCTGCACATGCTCAAGCGGAATCGGAAACGCGGGCTTCATTGGAGTCGAGACCATCTTCGCGCTCTGTGACAGGCAGGCCACGTGCCACCACCAGTGCAATGCCACGCTAAGCAAGCCCGCTGACGCCACCGGGTTCTCAGCGCTGACGGTGTCGAGGGCGTCGAGCACGAGGTCGATCTGGGCGACACGAATGCCATCCAAGTGGTGCAGCACCGCCGTGGCCCCAATAAACTGTGCCAGCGCAGTGCACGCCAGCAACGACGCGTCTACTGCCTCTTTTGCGATCACGCTGCCGCTTGCACACGCCGTGTCACGCCAGTGAAGGGCGAGACGAAGACGGTCTACGTTAGAGGCACACTGGCGCAACGCCTCCTCTTGCTGAACACGTTGACGCGTGTAATGGAGACAGAGGGCCGTCTGCTCAGTCTCCTGCGTGCTCTGTGAGTCCGCGGCGACGATATGATCAAAGAAAGCTTCCGCGAGCCTCGGCGAGGCACCGACGCAGACAGCCGCCATGAGCCGCACTGTGTGACGCAGCCACGCATGTGTCTGTGCATCACCGCTAAGCATCGATGACACCACCGGCGCCATGTGTGCCTCTACACTTGTGTAAAAAGGTGTCATGGCCGCGTGCGCGGCCGGGGAGAGAGGCTGACCAAACAGAACAAGCGGCATCACGTCCGCAGCGGGCTTGACACCGAGCAAGTGTTCCGCCATCCACATGAGTGCGTCGCGCAGGATCACGACGTCGCTCTTCTCAATTGTCTCACGGCCCCACGGGAGTCGTTGCACAAGCTCGGATACAAAGAGGACAGCGGGCGCCCACCAGGTTGGCTCAGGCTGCTGTGGCGCAAAGAGTTCGCCTTCCATTTCGCCTTGTTGCACAGCTACCCGATTGTAGGCTTGAACAGCCTCTTGAACGCAGCGCATGGGCAATGCGTGCAAAAGGTCCGCGGAGAGACTGGTGCCGATCACCTCACCTGATGTGATGAGTGTGGTAAAGAACAGCGTCAGTTTAACATCCCACTTATGGCTGGCGAGGGTGTGGCAGGCGTGACGAAAGGTATCGGACTGCAAGAGAGCAGGATTGCGCTGACAGAGAAGGGCCGCCTCCTTGGCAGTGCGACCATCTTTCGGTCGACGTTGCAGCAGATCCGAGAGGAGCGACGTGTGCGCCTGGGACAGTGCAGCCGTGTCCTGTTGGAGGAGAGTTGTCAGCTGTTGCTGCTGCTGGTGCCGCCGTTGGTGCCCGGCATTGTCGTGCTCGGAGACAGCATCCCTGTGTGCTCTGCCATCCTCGCCCGCGAAGAGTTCGAGTATCGCGGGTACCTGTGTGGGTGCGGCAAGACTGGCAAGCTGCACAAGCCATGGCTGTGTCTCTCTGCTGCTTGTCAAGCGACAGTGGATCATGAACCGCAGCATCTCGACAGGTGCCACAGGCGTTCGCCCGTGCTGGGCAACGACGCGACGCATGTAGTCCGTCGCGAATTGGCGAGCTACAGAAGCAAAGGAGGCAGTCATGTCATCGCGCTCTGTTTGTCGTGCGCGAGACCACTTCTGGTGAAGAGCCACGTCAAAGCGATGGAAGACGTCATACCGATGCGTAGCACCGCCCAGGCTGAGGTCGTCTCTGCGCGAGATAGCCTGGGCCAATGTTGCGAGCACCGCACGGCGATTGTGCACTTGGTGAACGGATGAGCCTCGTCTCGTGACCGTGTGCATGATGGCACTCTCATCCTTGCCTTGCTCACGCATGACAGTTTCTTCTTCTTCTTCTTCTCCAGCTGTTTCTTCCTCCAGGGCCAGCAGCTGTTGGGTGAGCTGAGTCGTGACCGTCAACGGCATGCGTTGCACAGCCCCTTCGCTCACAATGTAACGCAGCACACGATACGCAAGCACATCGCGTACCTCGCGGGTAGCACTGCTGGTAGAGTCATGGCTACTCGCTTTCCCAGTGGAACTTGCCAACGTAGCAGCTTCGTGACTGGCAGAGGCAGAGGCAACTGTGAACAGCTGAATCGCGACCCGCCACTGCTGCGCAGGGCTGGCTGACGTGAGAAGACGCAGTGCATCCGCCGCGATGCGCGAGGTCGGCGCTGCGGTCGACGGCTCGGAGGACAAGGTATGCGGTGCCTGCTGTCGTTGCCACTGCGTGAGTGCAGGGAAGAGGAGTTGCAAGGCGCGCTGCCAGGAAAGAACAGGCAGCGCACGTACGCGAGGAGGACGGCCTGCTGAGGGCATCTGTTGGTGCGTGCTTGTGGCAGTGTTTCCTCGAACGGAGAGTGCGAAAAGAGCCGAAAGAAAGCGCCTCTCTACCGCCTGTGTTGTCTCATTGTGTGTTGTGGTCTGTCTCACACCGCGTGTCTCGCGATCCGACTGGAAGCTCTCGTAGACGCGCAGCATCCGTGCAAGCGGTGGTAGCGGCGCACACACGGCGTTGGCACCCTCACCGGCACCGTAAGGCTCCATTCGGTCAGCCAGCTCTTCACACACCGATCGCGTGAACCAAACAGTATCTAACAGGGACGCACGGGTCGACGAGATGGAGAGCTGAAGGCACTCGTCAAGGCAGCGGCCAGCGGCGATGAACATGTCGTCGTGTCCGACGGGGTGGTAGGCATCGTCAACGATGAAAGCCTGGCACCGCCTCCAAAGTGTGTGCAGGACGTGCTCTGGGAGGCCACTGCCGTGGTGGCAAAGCGACATCAGGCTGTACCGCGGCAGCGCGAGGAGGCCTTGGACGGTGCGACACAGCAGCACAAAGGCAAGTTCCGCGTGTGCGGCGCCATCACCTCTCCCGTCACGTTTCTGCGTGTGTGGCGCGGCGCTGCCGACGACCTTGCTGTGCAAATCGGCAAGAAGGGCTACGCTGACACTCGTGAGCAGCTCTGTCGGTTGGTAGCGCGTCAGAAAATGCGCGAGCGCGGCCTGCATCGTCGCCGTGCCAAACCACTCAGCCGGAGACAAAGTAAAGAGTGTAAGAATGTGCTCCATCAGCACGGGAGACATCGCCATAAAAGGACAGAGCATCTCACTCATCGTGAGCCCCAAGCGCACCCACGCCGCCACAGTTGCCGAATCCCGCCGTGCTGCACTGGCCTCGGCGATAACAAAGGCAAGCAGCTCAATCACTGCAGCGTGCGAGGGCACCACACCAGACCGAAAGAGTGCGTCCTCAATGATGCGTAGCGGTGACTCGGGAAGACTTAACGTGTGCGCCAATGTCACTTCGCTGTCGCACACGAGCGTGGATTGCTGAGCCAGCCAGCCACGGAGACGTCGGTCAAGCTTGTTGCTGGTTCGTCGCCAAGAGCGACTGTAGAACCCGTGAATACCACGTGCCGTGAGGGTACGCTGCGTGCTGGTGGCGTTAGTCGAACCTTGCGTGTCTCTTTCGGACGCACAGATGAAGACGTACCGCTCCGCCACAGAGGTGACGACAGCGACACCACGGCGCAAAGAATGGGACCGCTCTGGGTCTTCACTGCCTTGGAGAGCAGCCTGATGGTCACCGACGAACACACTGTCAAGGAATGCCTGCATCGTGTTGGGAGTCCATAGGTTGACATCGCCGTGCCCGGTCACGTCGACAAGCGTCAAAAACTGGAGAAGGCACGTCCACGCCGTGTCCACCGTCGCCTGGCGTTCAGCCGGCCAACCAAGTGGGGAGAGGTGCTGCGCAGCCAAGGTGTGTGTCTTCAGAAAAAAGTGAAGCAAGACCTGCCAGTTCTGACGAGAGAAGGCCAACAAGCGGATTGCCGGTGTGCTGTGGGGCACACGCCCGTCATGGCGAGACCCACTCCTGTCGTGAGCGCCTGCGAGCTCTGACATGCGCATGTGCTGCCCAGCGGCGGCGTACACTTGCAAACGACGAAGAATGGCCTCCGCATACTCGACACTAGGGACGTCGCGGCGGAGCATGCGAATTCTCTCCACGACCAACCCAAGCAGCGTATGCCAAGAGGAAGGTACGAAGCCAGCGAAAAGGCCTTCCCGTGGCGGGCCGCGTGTCGAAGACTCCGCATCGAAAAGAATCTCATCCACGACGAAGCGAACAACAGAGGACCAGTTGTGATCGCGGCGTGCGTTCGCTACAACACCGCGATGACCCCACTCGGAAAGCAGCGCAAGCATCTCATCTAGCACAAGACTAACACCCGCTCTGTGGCTGGTGCCAACGCGAGTGAGCAGCGGCGCTGTCGCCTGGCCGTGCGAGGTGCTAACGGTGCAGAAGCCCTTCTCCGTATACTCACGCGTGGCATCTGCGGCTTGACGGAGCCGATGCACACTCCACTCGGCTTCACTCTCTCCATGCGGCACGAAGCCCACGTGGATCAGAGAAGGCCAAGGCCCGCTGTCAGACACGAGCGCTCGCAGCACTTCCGACGTTACGATCGGATTGCGCACGAGTAGGGGAGAACGACTGTGTAGCGCTATCACTGCGCTCGCTTCGGACGCCTTCTCCTCGTAAAAACTGTCCAAGCGTTGGCGTTCCCACAGCGCAGGCGGCCATAAGCTGCGTGACCAGAGCTGACTAGCACTGTCTGTCTGGCGGCGTGCATCGCTCATGAGAAGTTGACGCAGGCACTGGTCAACGCACGCCGCCGTGGTCACCAACGCCTCGCCCTCGAGTGAGGGAAAGAGCTCCTGCGCCAAGGTGTTAGAGAAGGTGCTGTCCGCGATCACGCTCGCTTTCCAATCAACATGCCCACCACGTCCTGTGCGACGGGAAGAGAGTATTGCTTCCCTTTGCACCTCCGCTCTAACGGACACGCAGTGACCGAGAATATCAGCCGAGAGCGTGCCGGTGTCGAACGAACGCAACGCACCTTGGCCATCGCCGCACGTCAAACAGAGCGTGAGCAAGGCCTGGAAGACGGGCAGGAGCAATGCCTTGTAGACCGCATCGAGGCCACGCTTCTGTACACGCTCCTGGTGCAGGGCGAGCTCCGTGAGTCGTGCCAAAGACGCATTCCACACACGCTCGAGTGCGTCATCCACAGCAGCACCGCTGTGCCCACGTGTCGCGTGTGCTGACATGTCGTGTTCACTCTTGTGAATCGCATCGATCAGCGTCTGAACGTCCACAGCCGTGGCGATGCGAAACAGTTGTTGTCGTAGTGGTAGTGCCTGTACGTCTTGTGCGAGCGCTGCTGAGGTGAACCGAGAGACCAGTTTTACGGCCGCGGCGCTGTCTGCCAAAGCTGGTACGCTATCGCTCTTCAGAGCGGTGTGTTGGTGTGCTTCACGATTATCCCGTCGCGCTTGCGTGTGGCTTGTCACGTACTGTGAGAATGGGAAGGTCACTGTCGGCATGGAGGGTGGCCTGCATCGATTGGCGGGCTGCCGTTGTGATGGCGGCACCAGATGACGGGTGCGCTGGCCCTTTCGTGATGCCGCCACCGCGAGCGGGGTACGGAGACCTTTGAGAGGATCCGGTGCGGTCAACGCAGTAAGGGAGCTATCCATCCGCAGACGCTGCAGCACAGAACCGCCAGCACCTCCCAACGCACAGCAGTCAAGCGGGATTGTGGACATGTGTGCCGCGTCGGTGGCAGTGGTGTTCAACAATGCCTCCACCACCGTGATGAAAGCCACAGAAAACGGCACAGAGTACCGAGAATGGAATGACTGCGAGGTTTCCTCCCCTGCTGGTTTGTGTCGCAATTGTGTGAGCGCCGTGTGTCGTCGTGCTTCCTCCGCTGACTGATGGAGCGTGACGGGTGAGCCTGTCTCTGTCGAAGCTGGCCTACGCACGGTCTGCGATGATGACGCCGCAAAGCCAAGTAGGGCATCGAGACGTGCAGCTGCGTCCATCACGGACGTGCTAGACACGGCTGACGAACTAGAAGGCGACATGGTTTGTTGACGTAATGGTGCGAGCAGAAGAGCCATCTCCATCAGCACCTCTCTCGGCCAGGGCCCAAAGCTGGACAACACTGTGCTGAGACGATTGCCGAAGACGGTGGCCAAGGCGTCATGCTCCTTCGCAGAATGCGGAGGCGGTGAATTCAGAAGAATGTACCTCGCAACGAACCAATCCTGCGGCCTGTGCTCACCGAGTTGTCGCATCACCGCGTGCCAGTTCGCCTCTGCTTCGTCTTGCGTGTTCCAGACTTCCGAGGCGTCGCACACGATTCTCATGACCACGGCAGTCAGTAACCGTGCTTGGTGAGGGGCAGCACCGCCAAGCACATCACTCTCCAACGCTTCCAACGCCGAAGGCAGAAGGGACGCCAGTGCGTGGCGGTCAACGAGAAACGGCGCGCGACGATGGGCCTGACGGCTTCGCAGATCGACAAGACCCAATGCGTTGCACTGGCACAACCACAATAGGCCTTCCAAGTCTTTCGCGTTCACCAGGAGCGGCGTCTCAGAGGATCCAGTGGGAGGCTGGTATGCAGAGAGGACACGATGCACCGCTTGTGCGTGGTGCCACCAGGACAGACTGTCGGAGATGGCAGCGCTTGCCGCAGCAGAGTGTCGCTCAGCCACAAACAGAAACAACGGCAGCACACTCCACACAAGGCTCGGCACCGCCATGCTGGTTGTCGGCGCTGAGCTATTGTCCAGATCGGCAGCGGCGCCTTCCGTTGTACGACGAAACACTTCCAGAGCCTGCCGTAGCGTCACCGGGAGCGGCCGTGCGTGTCTGTCTTCTGATGCGGAACTGTCATTTCCACTCGCTCCGTCAGTTGAGGCGATGTCGTCAAGAAAGACGTCACAGAAGGCGCAGAGCGCATCGACCACAAGACGCTCATCCGCGTGTGGCCCGACACCTTCGCCATCAACGCTCAGGTACTGTGGAGGGGTGGTGTACACAGCGCGTTGAATGGGCTGCACGATCGAGGCGAGAACACGTATTCGATCTGCTGCCGCAGAGCCAGAGGTGCCGCGTCGCAGCTCCAAACGACACAGAGTGGCCATGGCCTCGAGCAGTGCCGCACGCCGAGAGCGCTCGGTCATCCAGAATGGTGTGGCGGCCCCTTCAGCAGACGACAAGGCCTCCACCGTACGCCACCACGCGAGCCAATCCTCAAGAAAGACAGCCGAGGCTGCATGCAAGGACTGCTCAATGTGCGCCATCGCGCTATGGCGTGCTGAGGCGAAGCCGCCTTGTTCTGGATCGTCTGGCTGAAGCCGCTCTGCGTGTAGTGTAGCCTCAACACGTTCCAGCAGCGCACCAGACGTGACGAGGGTCTCTAACGACGCGTTGAACCAAATTGTAGTCGCGGCATCCACAACGCGAGCGTGACCATGGTCGCTGTGTCGCGGCAACGAGGAAACATTGCGGGAGTCATTTTGTGCTGTTTGCCATTCCTGACCAACACCGTCGCGCATCAGGTCGAATGTGGGCAAGAGAGTGGTGTGCACCTGCTCAAGTGCCATGTGTGCGGCAGCAAGCAGCGACACAAGCAGAGAGGCTTCAGGGAGTTCAGCAGGCTGGCTCTGCATATGCGTGAGCGTGCGATGAAGACAACGGAGCTGTTCACACGTGCGGAGGACTTGGGCGAGCGGTGGCTCTGGCGGAGGTACATCCGTTGCGCTGGGTGATGCACCGTGTCTCACCGGTGCGGAAGCGGAGGTGTCGAATGTGCGCAATCCACACGGTGCTGCCAACGCATTGTAGACTGCCTCGTACACTTCTGCGTTCGTGGCCACAAGGATGCCGAGTCGAGGATCCGTGTAAGTCAGCTCGTCTAGCTGATGTGGCATGTTCGGCCTTTGCAGGTGGGCAAACAGCCCTTCGCGGCGTAACGTGTTCTTCACATATTGGCGATACATGGGTGGCAGCGTGGGACGGCGCAGCACGGCGGCGACGCGGTTGAGCAGCCCACGGCACGTCTCAACGAGAGCGTGGGTGCCCGCATCGGAAGCTGATGATAACGGTACGGACTTTGACGTGGCAGAAACTGTCTGTGGGAACAGACACGGCAAGAGCCCGAGCACCACACTCGCCCCTTCCACCACAGCCGCGGGGTCGGCACTGCACGTCAAGGCTTCGGTGGCTATTTCCAGTACCTCGTTACCGATTGCCGAGCTGACCCCATGCCCGTCGCGGTGCGCACTCACGAAACGAGCTGTCGGAAAGTAGCCATTGCCGTGGGTGATGACTATGGCGAGAAGGTCCTGCGCCGTGATGGCGGGGTCTCCAGACACCATGCAGAGACTGGGAATGTGCTGCACAGCAAAGATCACCTCAAACGCAGCAGTGAGAAACGACGCTGTCGCGGAGCACCACGGCCGCGCACACCCCTCCGTTGCCACTACACTGCGGGGCTGCACGCGCGCCATGAGGAGCCCGTCCTGCAGAATCGTGATGAGTTGAGAGGGGGCAGATGGCACCGGTACGGCACCACTTCCGCCCGTCGACGCCAGCGCGTCCTCCTGTCTATTGCCGACAGAGCGGCGCCGAGGTGATGAGGCCCATGTGGTCATCACGTCGTCTTCCTTCTCCGCACCAACGGTGAGAACGTCGTGTTGTGTGGCACTGAAGTGTGGTTCATGGCTCAGAGAGATCTCCTGCAGCCGACTCGACTCAAGCCGCAGAAGCGAGAGCAGAACGGCCAAGGGCACCGGGGCTCGCGCCCACGTCTCGCGGAAACGCAAATAGGCTCTCACGGCTGTCTCGCGATCACCCACCTCCACGCAAAGCGAAACCGTGTGCTCGAGCACCTCGACGGCTTCTTGTACGCTTGGCAGCGCATAAGCCCCAGTCTGGGTCAGGAAGACACGCATCGCCTCGCCGTCTCGCTCGCACAGCCGACGCACGGCTGTGACGATCCGCTGGAAGTCTGTTGCCGCGTGCGGTGCTGCCACGTCGTCATTCTGTTCAGCCGAGTCCACGTTGAGCGATGACAATAATTGAGACGCGCTCGCCGCACGGTGGCTATCCGTGTGACCGTGATCGCTGAGAGACGTCGCGGAAGAGGTGTGGCGCTGTGCTTGAGCGTGGGTGTCGCCGGCGTCGTGTGGGAGAAGGCGAATGCTTTGGGCGGCGAGAATGCGGCACTGATACCCTACGAGACGCAACTCGTGAGCGGCGGCAGCCGAGGGCGAGCGTGAGCGCGAATGTGCTTGTGCGCCACCGCGAGGGCCGGGTTTCTTCTGTCGCCCCTCCCCCCGAGCCTTGGCACGTGCACGCATGTACACGTTTGCCGCACACTGCAACGCGGCCATACCAAGAGACCGACTCGACACATCGCGGCCATGTCTTGCACGAGAGCCTTCCGCACTCTGACCACCACCGCTCCCACCACCTCCAGCAGACATCACAGCGAGGCTGGGAGAGGCCTCCAAGTACGCCAGCACGCGCACCGCAAATACCAGCGGGCCTCGCTTCACCGCGAACGCAAACCACTCCAGCTCCGCCAAGGAGAGCCGCACATTGTCTCTCTCCAGGCGGTAAAACACTTCAATCGCCGCCTTCACACGGCTCCCCGCGCGGAGAGGGGCCAGCTCCTCGCGTAACGCGTTGTGGGCTTGCTCACTCAAGGGTGTGCCAACTTGACTTGAGAGGGACAACAGAGGTGCGCCCGGACTGTAGGCGTGGCTGAAGAGGTCATGAAGGTCGTGTGTGAACGCATCGGCATCGCTCTGGGAGGGCCAGGCCGAGGAGGAAGAAGCGAGGGGAAGAGCCAGCACATCACGGTCTGCTGCGATGAGGCTGGCGCGAACTTGTGCTTGGATATCTGACGCATGCGACACCGACCACGTGCCCTTCTTGCCAAGGCGAGTGAAAGCCGCAGCGCCATCGACGCCAGTGGCGGTGGTGGCAAGAGAAGCCTCCGTGACCACCGCGAGTGCCTCTGCCCAGTGTGGTGTCTCTCCACGTTCGACCAACGCGTGCACGAGCTGGTCCAGAGAGGAGTTCGACTCACGCAGACAAGGACGCGCCGAAGCACGATCAGCGGCACCGTGCGTGTGCGACGACGAGGCAGAGGTGAGACGTACAGTAGCGCCGACCACGGCTGCCAGTGCTTGGGTGGCCTCGTGTTGGCGCTGGAATCCGGCCGGATCGCAGCGCAGCAACAACAGGGTCGCGTCGACGGATGTGGGTAGCGTGTGCGGTGCGTGACGATGCGGCGATGCGGACGGAAAGCTCGCCAAGCACGTGCGGACGGCTTCTGCCTTGTCATCTAATGCGAGGACTGAGCGGGGGTGCTGGAGGGCTGCTGTGGCTGCCAAACGCAGTACCGCCGCGCCACACTGCACATCGCGCCACGACGAAGGCGACGATACTGCATCGTCGCGATTGGGCGTCATGCTGTGCAGTCGCAAGGCCACAGCCGTCATCACGCTAGACGGGAGCGCGAGCAAGAAGGCGTGGACACCATGCACGGCTCTCTGCCAGTTCACCTCACTGTCACGATGTGCAGTAGACGCGACACTTATCAAAGACAGAGCCACAGCGACACGAAGGCTGTTCTCAGGTTGCCGAGCAAACAGCTCCGGTGTGGCACCGATGAGTATTTGAATCCCTGTGCGTTCAGCACCGCTATTGCCACAGCTATGTGTAGTACCGAGCAGAGGCACGGTGAGCGATGAAGTATCCTCGCCTTCTGCCACGAGACGAATGATACGTGCGTACCACGATGCAAGCGTATCTGACACGCCGCTGTCCACGGTGCAGGAAGAACTCAAATGGTCACTGTCAGCACGGCGTGTCTTTGCGTTCTGTGAGCTCTTCCGGTTCGTCTCACTGAGCAGCACATCTTCGTCGTCATCGCCATCGTCGGCATCGCGTAGCAGCTGTGCGCTCTCCTCTGCTGTGGCATCTCGCGTATCAAGCCGGATACCATTCTGCACGGCGACACACAAGGAGATCAACTCAGTGGCCGCCGCCGATGTCGCGTTGTTCAGGATCAGATCCGCCGAGGTGTGCATCCAACCGGCAAAGTCCGTCATGCGCGATGCCACGCGTGTCAACACTGACATCGTCGTCACGTTCTGCGAGAGCGGGCTTGTCGGCGTCTGCTCACTCCGAATAGGCGACACCGCGAGCACCTCTGGGCAGAGGGTGGCCATGCCAGCCTCGCCGACCAGCGCTGTCCACACGCGCAGCATCGTCGCGATTCGCAGCTCCATCGGGCAGCACTGGCTCGTGTGAGGGGCGCACGCATTCGACACGGCCTCCAACAGCATCGCCACTGCACCCTCACTCTCAGCGGCACGCCGTGGCAATAACCCACCCGCCACAAAAGACTGCGAGAGCCTGCACGACAACGCACACGCCGCATCTGTGAGAACGGCCAAAGCACAGTCACGACCCACTTCTGTCGACGATGCGTCTGGGGAGAGTAGTGCGATACGGATCTGGTGCTGTAGCGTGTGCCACACAGGTGGCCGCGCGTCATCGCGTGTCTCACATAGAGCACGCGTCGCTTGGCAGAGGACGGCCTCCGCGCGTGCTCTGGCTTCAGAACACGATTCGTCTGTGTCAAGCCACGGCCCTTCGCGGTTGGAATGAGCCCACCCATGATCGAGCCCAACGAGGCGTGTCGTCGCGAGAATGAAGTGCAGGACAAGTTCTGTCGGGGTGCGTCCCTCGGGCGTGGAGGGTCTCTCCGCCAACAGCACATCTGCTGCCCAACATGCCACCTCCTCACGCAGCCACACGCCACCAGTAGAACGCGGCGGCGCATCTGACACGGCGTGGTGTAAAGCAAGTGCCAGCCGTACCACACTGTCGCCGTCACGCATGGCTCGCAGCTCCTGTGTGAGTGAACTCTTGGTGGCACGAACGTGGCGGGACGGCTCCGGCAGAGAGCGCTGTTGAGGTCGCGGAGTGGCCGCATCCATCTCACCGAGCTCCACTGACAGTGCTTGCAACGACTGCAACAAGGCAGACACACGCTTGTCAGCGGCACGCACCGATTCGCCCGACACGCCATGACGGCATGCCTCGACGAGGGCCAAGGTGGTCTCCAGCGTCCGTTGGAAAGTGCCTTCTGTTGTGGTGACGTCTCGCCACGACCGCAGCGCCGCGGCCACTTGATCCACCAGCTGAGAGGGCATCTCTGTCAGTCCAGCTTGTGAGGTGTGAATGAGATCGACAGTCAGACGCATGCACTGTGGATCGGCGCTTGCCACAGCACCAGGGCAGGTCGCGGCGTGGAGCAGCGCCGACACAACCTCATCCGCCGAAGCAGAAGTACGGCTATCAGTCGCTGAGGGAGAAGCAGCGAGGTGCTCTGTAGAAGATGGCACCTGCCTGTGCTTATCTGCCATGTTGGGAGACACGAGAGGGTGCAGTTGCAGCACATCGCGCCAATGGCCTTGCTCCACGAGCAGTCGCAGAACAGGCGAGAGCGTTGGCACCTCACGCAGATCCTCACCCGAGGTTGCGCAGTTCTGAAGCGAGGCGAGACAGCTTCTCCAATCGCCTCGCCTCGCTTGCTGCAGGACTTGTCGTCCCAGAAGCGTCAATGGGGTGTGTGGCATGGACACAAGAGAGCGAGGAAAGAGATGAACAAAAAAAAGAAAGAGCACCGGACCTAGAGCAAACCAAAAAAACAAAAAAGGGAAATGAAGCGCCAAATAGAGGCAAACCTATTCGAAACGCAGCTCTCTATAGCACTCAACGAGCAGCACGACAGAGAGAGAGAGAGAGAAAAGGGCAAAAAGAGAAACAGCGTCGCGAGATCGATGTGAAGAATGAGAGAGACAGAAAGAGTGGTTGACTGTGTGTGTTGAAAACAAGAGCTGCATACCGCTGAAAGACACATACGCACACACAAAAAGAACTGACAATAGGATACTCACCCCTTTGCAATGGCCACTGTGCGTAACAGCCTCAGGGTAGTGTCGCAACAACTGAAAAAAAGAAAGAAGCTCACCTGGTGTTGTCGTCAGCCACGAGCTCCAATACCTACGAAGCGGAAAGGTGAGTCTAGTCAAGCGAGAAGACGAAAAGCATACCCTTTCTAGCGATGAGATCAGTTATGAGTCAGAGCCCAATCAAGAGTGCGCCACACCGAGAACGCACATTGGGAGGGTGGCGTTTGCGCCACGCACATGAGCACAATCACACACACGTATCCGTGTGTCCCTACTTGCTGCGCAATGCGACTCTCTTTCTCTGTGATGATTCTGTTATTTTTTTTGTTTTTTTTTGTTAATTTTGTAATGTGATACTTAAACAACACTATTGGCACTCAAAGGCACAGAAGCGGCTCGACCACACTCTCGCTGCACACAGCTCACCACGCCCAGCGGCCAAAGTAGAGGCACGGCGAGGTACTCCCACTTCTAGGCTCTCAGGCCATCCCTCTAACAGCAGAATTCATGATTTGCATTGGAAATGAGAAGACACACACACACGCACTGTCCGTCACGAATCTGTGGTTGCAACAAAACCATTGGCGCAGATTACATGGGCGGCCCAGCCATGCCGGACATTTCACGCTCACGCTGCTCGCGCGCCTCCTGCATCAGCTTCATCACCTCAAAATGACGGGCTATGCACTTCCGCGCGCACGCGTCGGACTTTTGAAAGGACGCGTCAGGCAGTCCTGCATCGACAAGCTCAGCGCGCTCCATGTTGCGATCATAGCAGATATCCCAGCAGTGCTCGAGTACGCTATTGGCAAACTCAAGCATGCTGTACTGCCCCATGGCCTGGCCAAGAATCATCTGGGCTTGCATCTTCACGTATGGTATCACGGAGTGGGGGTAATAAAGAAAAAAAAATACGATGTGTGTGACGAGCGATGATCAATTTTTCTTTTTGAAAGAAAGCACCAACAGTAAATCTCCACCAGGCACGCGGAGTGGAAAAAAAAACTAGAATAAAAGACAACGAGACAAGACACAAGAGACAAGAGAGAAGAGAGAAGAGAGGTAGACAGGAAGACAGTATGAATGTGCAATTTTAACACGCACCCACGATGTATCCATGCGAAGTGTGGGCGAAATGGAATTGTACCAATGGTGATGATTCGACAACCGGTTAAATCACAAGAACACTTTTTTTTTCCAAGATAGCGTACCAGCAAAGGCTCTGGTGAGTACCGAGACAAGACAACGCAAGAGAGAAACAACCACAAAAAAGAAAAAAAAAGAGATTAATAATAGATCTGCTTTGAAAGCAAAAAAAAAATCGCTGGCAATGTGGGAAAGAACATGGAGAAAACGAAGAAGGTGAGGGAACGCAAAAAAAAAAAAAAAAAGCAAGACGGTCAAATCTCAGTGCGTTGTGACGCGTTCTCTCAGGGTGTGTCTGGAGAGCGCGGGGGCTGCTGGCCCATTCGCGAGTTCGTCGCAGCCCCCACGTTTTTCGCCTTGAGTGCCTTCATGAGAGTCTGCTCGTTGTGTGTGAGTTGCAGAATAGCAGACATGGCAGTACACACCGTCACGCCGTCCCAGCTTCGCATATCCGCCACCGCCACGTCGTGATCAAGAACTTTCTGAGCTCCGCATCCATCCACCAGAACGGCCACAGGGATATTGCGCATGAGAAGCTCATTCGTGGTTTGAAGCACACACGCGTACGTCTCGTGGCCCCAAATCACGGCCTGCTCAATCGGCGCCAGGCCATTGTCTTCGGAGCCGAACACGTACGGAAGCATCTCGGGAATGAGCATACTGTTTTGAATTTTGGGAAACGTGACGGCGTCTTGCGGCAGCTGAATATCCTCCGCGAGTGGACCCACGCCTTTGGGGTACTGCAGCGTGACCAGGTACCGGCTCTGTCCGGGCGGGCAGATTTCATGGAAGCGAGCCATCAAATTCGCGACTGCGACGGCGTTGCTGAAGTCGGCGATGCGAGGACGAAGACGCTCTTGGATATCGCAACAGAAAAAAGCGGTTCGCGCTTTGCTGATATGCTGCAATAGGTGTGAGCGGGGTGCAAGCGACTTCATGACTGTTGTGGTTCTCCCTTGAACAGGTGGACAGGCGAATATGAAAAAAGGTAAGAGCAGAAGAGGTGTAGATATCAGAGGTATGATTGAGCGTCCACAAAAGGCAGTTGCAGGAAGCAGCCAAAACAACTGTTCTCTGAAAAACGAAAACACGTCAAGGGATTAGAGAGAGAGAGAGATGGGTGAGAAGAGCAATAAAGTAATGTGTGAAGTTGAATAAATGGCATGGTGGCCTAGGTACTAGAATCCCATGTCGGGCCTACAGCCGCAAAGAAGAGAAGCGTGCTTCCATGACCACACACACACACACACACAGAGAGACACACAGGCAGCAAGACTAGAGACGTGGTGCTGGCACAGCCATGTCATTTGGATCGATTTGTACCATGACAATACACCTTGAACACGTGGTTTCCCCAGAGGACTACTCGTCCAACACTTGTTGTTCAGCATGATGTGTTTTTTTTTTCAATTCACAAAGGCACGTATTTAGGTTAAACAGACCAATACTGACGTGCAGGAGGCCGTGTATACGCATGATGTGGGACGAGTGCTGGCGGGTGCAGCCTGAACTTTGAAGAAAAAAAATAATAGAAAGAGGGTGTGTGAAAAATGCAAGATCAAGCAATCGATAAAGGATGAATAGACAACAAACGAGAAGAGAACGTGTGAGAACAGTGCAACCAATCCCCACAGACACAGACACAAAAAGAAACAAAGCAGAGCGAAAGTGTTGTGCACAGCGTCATGGAGGAATCTGCCCGCCACAGTTCAACTACGCAGGGGCGCGCCATTACTTGTCTTGGTCTCCTCTGTCTCACCACTCTCTGTCGCGTACATGTCGTTGACTGTCCTTAACAAGGCAAAGATGTCACGGCGAAGCCGGTCATCGTTCTTCGTGACTTGAATGAACACTGATGTCACGGTGGTCGGCAGGAGTCCAGGCCAGGCGGACATGGCCATCATGGAGGCCTGGTGGTCCACGGCGCCTTGCGCGGCACAGCCGTCAATGGAGACGGCAACGCGAATGCCAAGTTGCAGCAGCGCGTCCGCGGTGTGAATGATGCAAACGTGGGTCTCGTGACCCCACAGCACCACCTGCTGCACCGGTTCGATTCCGCGCTCGGCATCGCCGATAATGAAAGGCAGTACGTCCTCCGTCAGCATGCTGGGCTCCATCTTGGAAAAGACGTGGGCATCTGCAGGCAACTGAATGTCGTGTGCTGTAGGACCCACGCCTTGGGGGTACTGCTCCGTCACGATAAACACGCTGCGGCCCGCTGGCAGGCGCTCGTGAAAACGCGCGTAGAGGTTCGAGACATGCACGGCATGATGATAGTTGGGAATGCGGTTGCGCGTTTTCTCTTGAATATCACAGCACAGAAAAGCTGTTCGGCACTCATCAAACTTGCGAAGGAGACGGCCCTCACACGGGCGGAGACGCACCTGTGGCTCAACTGTGGCGGTCATTTGTCAGCAAAGTGGATAATGAAGGGGGAGGGAGGAAAGAAGGGATGCACACAACGAGATATCACTCTAATGAATTGATAAAGTATTGCAGAAGCGGTTGTGTGAGCGAGAATGAAAGAGAGAGGGGGGGGGAGATGAGCAAAGGGAGCGGTTGGAGATTAAATGTCTGAACTGACGCGCGCCGTTGGAGAGAGACACGGCAGGAGAGCAAGGCCTAAGAACATGAGAACAACACACAAACCTCAATAATAATGATAATAATAAAAAGGAGACGCGGTAGCAATCCAACACGGCATGGCCGACAGGTCGAAATAGCTTGGGACACCCATGTCGCCAACCACGTTGCCCGGCTGAGCCTACCGCGTGAAGACAGAGAGAGAGAGAGCAATCCCAGAGGTCCAGCAACGGTTTCGTCGCATTTTTCTTCTCTAAATTGCCTCCTCTCGTCTGTGTCTCTCGTTGTGTCGAAAGTGCCAGGAGTGGTATTGTACTTCCCTTTTCTTATTATTCAGGAATATAGTTGACCAACAGTACAAGGTGTGTTTAAAATTCACTCGATGGAAGAGGGAAAAGCGCTGGGGCGCGATCGCAATAATAAGGGGAGGAGGAGGGATGTGTTGCCATGGACACACAACAAAAAGAAAAAACAAAAAACAAAATAAGTGTGCGGTAACGGTAATAAGAAAAATAAAACAACAAGACCATGGAGAAAGTATGTGGAGTCCCGCTTGTTGAAGCGCTTGACGGTCTCACACGTCAGCTTCTCGCCGTCACAGCTTCTTTTTTTTTTTCTCTGTTCAGTAATTTAACGAGATTTTCAGATCTTTTTTTTTCCTTCTCGCGGTTCTATTACTGAATAGCCTTCTTGTACATGCTGGACACGTACTCCCAGTTGACGACCTTCCAGAGCTCCTTGAGATAGTCGGGGCGGCGGTTTTCAAAGTCTTTGTAGTAGGCGTGCTCCCACACATCGGCGGTGAAGATGGGGCGAAGACCAGAGACAATGGGGCAGCCTGCGTTGCTGGTGTTGTCGATCTCGAGGGCCTTGGTCTTGGGGTTCACACAGAGCCACGTCCAGCCGCTGCCAAAATTGTTGGCGCCAGCCGTCTGAAAGGCCTCCTTGAACTTCTCCACGCTGCCAAAGTCCTTCGCGATGGCCGCCTCCAGTTCCTTGGGCATCGCCTTGCCGTTCGGTGCGAGGCAGTTCCAGTAGAAGGTGTGGTTGAAGTGCTGTGCGGCCTGGTTGAACATAACCTTCTTGGCCTGGTCACCGCTGGTGGCCTCCACGATGTCTTCGATTGTCTTTCCCTCGAAGCCCTTGCCGAGCGTGTTGAGCTTGTCCACGTAGGCCTTGTGATGCTTGGTGTAGTGCAGCTCCATCTGGCGGGGGCTGAAAACTGGGGCCACGCCCTCCTTCCACTCGAACGGGATCTTGGGGAGCTCAGCAGGGTACTTGAGATCCGGGAGAGAGGCGTAGCAGCGAATGGCGGCAACCGGCACGGCCGCGGAAGAAACACGACGGAACATCATTGTGATTTGCAGGAAGTTCAAGTAGCGTTGTATATTTTGACAAGACGCAAAGTTAATTTGGGTAGTGCAGTTGGTAGTCGCAGGTGTCTCGGTTAGAGCTATGGGCAATGCAGTGTGAAGAAATGGAGCGTGAGAAATGGAAGAGAAGCAGGAAAGCATGTGAACCCATCGGTTGTTCCTACAAAAGGAGACTTGAAGAACTCCAGCAATCAATCGACAAACAGGTACACCAGTAACACCACCTCTTTGTTTTTGCCCTCACAACATGCAAGGAGACGCACAGCGAACAAGGCGAGCACCAATGTCGTTTTGTTTTCCAAATTCCAAATAGGAGCGGGTGGAAGAGAGCAGGACGCAGCGATCAGCCGTGAGACGGAGGTAATCCGCCGAACACTCCTTGTCAGGGTCTCTATCTCAGCCTCTGCAGAGTGAGCAAAAGCAAGCGCATGACATGGCACTTGTAGTGCTTTGCCTACACTGTTTGCGCGAATACTCACATTAATATATATATATATATATATATGCGTATTTTTGTAACCATGAACAACACAGACAACAAATACGGCACACAGTCTCGCGGATCCGCGTTGTTACATTTTACCCCCTCACCGCCAAAACAACAACAAAACACCGATGTACAGCTCCACAACACGTCAACACCGTGAACTGCCCATCAGGGATATCATCGCACATCGTCATTCGAAACGCTGTCTATCGATAAACGGGATCACGGTTGGCCCAGCCGTACGTCTTCGACTTCATATCCGCCACCGTCTGATTTCTGTTGTACTGGCGGCCACGTAGAACATAACCTGAGAGCCAGTACTTGGTCTTGACAGCGTTGCGTGGATGAATGCGCCAGTCCAAGGGCACCAGCAGATTAGGAGAGCCGCCATTACCGCCACCGGCAGGATGGCTCGAGACACGCTTCGACTTGGAGTGCACCTTGGGTCGGTGTGGCATGTTGGCCTCCACGTTGCGGCGGCCGTAGTTGCGCTGCTTGTTGTACATGACCCCCGCACGGCGTCCAAAGACGGCGTGGCAGTTGCTGTCGAAAAGACGAACCTCCTTGGAAGGGAGCAGCAGCGGCACGAGGTTAGGCTCAGAGCCACGAAGAACGACCGCGGCCGTACCGCTCGCGCGGCAGATGGTGCCGCCGTGGCCGGGGTACATCTCCACCGAGTGGACCTCCTTGCCATACGTCACCTCACCTAGGGACACAGTCTGGCCAATTGTAGGCATGCATCCCTGAAACGGCTTGTTGTAGATGATGCGAGGGAGCTGCTTGTACGTCAACAACTCGGCCACGTAGGCACCATTCGCGTACAGAAAGAAGCCAAGAAAAGACTTGCGGCGAGGCATGTGGACCACACAGGCAAGCCACTTGGGCACACGCTTCTGTGGTTTGTGATTCACCATCACGCGTTGCCCAAAGGCGCGCTGCTCGTCACGACGGTAGTGACCCATCACAACTTTGCTGCCCGGGTTGGTGCCGCTACGGTGACCCCAGTAATCACGACTCGAGAAACCTTTCCAATCGTAGTAGAACGGCGTGTAGGTCATCATGTTGGCACCGACCTGGAAGGGTGACCAGACGTCCTTCTGAAGGAGCTGTTGGGAGTTGCCATGATCGGGGGAACGGACGTACTCGAGACGGAGAGAAACAGGCGGCCCCTCTTTGAAGACACCGAAGTCATCAGTGTAGCCGTCGTACATCTCCGTGTGCTTGAGCTGCGTATCTTTGCCGGCCTCGAGCTTCGGGGCGATACCATAGTGGGCGCTACCTTGGTGTCCCATCGGATTCAGCGGCTTCACCATGCGAGAGGCCGTGGTGAGCGCGGAGCCTGCGAGGCCCATGCCTGTGCGACTGCACGCACAAGGCGCGGACGCCCACGTGGACACAGCTGCCCGCCGGAGCATTTGTGAGATGCTTTTTTTTTTTTTTGGCAACTACTGTAAAAGTACAAAACACCAAAACAAAACAAGAACCTCTACGATCCTGCAGGAGAAGGCAGCCGGGAGAATGAACAAAAAAAGAGTGAGCAAATCGAGGACGAAGGGAAGTAGATAAAGAGAAAGGAGGAGGGAGAACAGCATGATAACATCATGCAGTTTGGCCAACAGCAATTAACGCATTTCGCTGGTCTTTGAGATTGGGCTGAAACGAGGCGCTGCTCAAGCAAAATCCAGTAACACCAGCCACAGAGCAATAGAATGATCAGTGGAGAGAGCACTCGCACATACACCCAGTTCCAAATCGAAAGAGCAACGGTAGAGCTCCACCAAGGCTGGTGCCTTGCATATGCGCATATCAAGGCTGACGCTGACAAGAACGCTGTGCTCCGGCTTATGCACAATTTCTTTCTTTTTTTCTTCTCTATTTTTCATTTTTTTTTCCTCTTTTCGCGAATTGGCTGGTCAACAAAGAACAATGGGTGGCCCTAGCGGTGAAGGGGCGAAGGCGGAGGAGGCGTCCCGCTCGAGCGAGTTCAGCGTTCCATCCATGGTGGAGGTGTCCACCGAGCGGAGCTGCGTCGGCGGAACTGCTTCGCCGCGCTCAATGCGACGACGCTGCGCGCTGTCGTCGGGCGTGTTGGTGCGCGTGGCGAGGTGCGACTCGTCAGGCAGATGCGGTGGGGGTTGTGTGGCCTCCTCCGTGAGCCAGATCATTTGCAGATGTGGTGTGGTCAAGTAGTCGCTGGCCACGATGACATCAAGCGCACTGGACGGGCCCGGACCAGCACGAGGAGGGGGCGTGCTTGCTTGCGCCAATCCTGTCACCACCTCCAGACCTGCCGAGGCGGATCCGTTCTCCACGGCAACGGCATCCACAGCGCTGGCCGGCACCACCGTACCCGCCGATGAACTCGAGGGATGCACAGCTGTCGATAAGAGGACGTCATACACCGTGGAGGCTGGTATCGTCGATGAGTTCGCGGGTCCTGTCGTGGTCGTGACGGAGCTCACGGAGAGCACAGCGGCAGAGGTGCGTCTGTACGAAGCCGCACGCAGCTGGCGCTTGCTTGGCTGTGACGAGGGTGACAGCGCACCACCGCGCGGGCCAGAAGACGCTGTCCACGACGGGCTGCTGATGGTGGGCATCGCCGTGTCGCTTTCAGTCCCAGCATGCGCCGAGGACGTTTTCCTCTCCAATGCAATGGCCTGCGCCGGTAGCGTTGCCTCGGCACCGGCAGAAGAGCCCTTGCGTAGTCCAGCCGGGGCGGGAGGCAAGTCGCTGCTGCGCCGGACAGCCAGCTCAGGGCCTGGCGCCGATGCTGCCGCGGAGGAGGTGTAGTAAAAGTCCGCCGTGGGCAGGGCCAGGCCAGAGACGGAACTGCGGCGCCGATTGACAATCCGTGACGCCACAACGTCCTCGCGGTGCTTCTGCCATGTTTCGATGCGGCGAATAGCCAGATTTGCGCCAGAGGCGTTGCCGTCGTCGTCGTCGGCGTCGCCGGCAGATTCATCGTCTGCGTCGAGCGTGGCGGCGATGGAGTTGAGCGTGCCTGCGTTGGGATCGGAGCGGCAACGCGTGAAGCCCTCCGAGGCATCTAGCGAGCGCGACACATTCACGAGAGAGGCGCTGCCATGCTCGTGGCGGCCAAGTGAGTCTCGTGTGCGGCGTCCAGCAGACGGCATTAAAGTCACCGTCTCGGAAGAGTTCGGCCGTGTCTGCACTGGGGCTTGCGTGGGCGTCGCGCTGCCGATGCTGGTCTCCGCTCCGTACCGGCTCGCGGCGCGGGAGGAGGTTGTGGTAAACGCACGCACACTGGAGAGAGGGCCAAGCGGAATGCGGACGGGCTCCCACGTAGAGGACTGCAAGAGATCCATGACAGCGACCTGGTACTGTTGCTGGGCTGCATCCTCGTCGTCCGCGGAGTCGCCCGGATGCGCTGCGGGAGACGACGCTTCGTCCGTTGTGCCGCAGTCTGTCGTGGAGGAAGAGGCAGCAGCGGCAAAGACTGACTTGGCGTAGAGCTGGCCCAACTGACGACGAGCGTGTTCGTTCGCGTCGACCTCCTCCTCCTCCTTGTCAGCGCTCTTTCCTGCCTCGTTGGGATGACTCTGGGGTGTGCGGTGAAGCATGTAGATGACCTCGTAGTACCGTGGCTCACGGGTGGCGGCCTTGGGATTGGCCCGCATCGATTCCACCTCGTCCACCTCGTCTCCATCGCCACCAGAGCCAGCGAGCTTGTGTAAACTAGCTGTCACCTCGTGTACGGTGAGGGGACGTGACACGGCCTCTGGCGACTGCGCAGGCGCCTCGCTCGTCCTGTGGGTGGACAGGGCGACGCATCGGTCATAGAGCAAATTGCCCTTTATCATCGCAGCGAGCTGGTTCTCGCTGTCGGTGGCCGTCTCCGCGGGTGCCTGTCTGGCGCCGGCAGAGGCAAGAAACACTTGAAATTGTTCTTCTGTGTTGCGCACGTGAGCCTCAGCCGTGGCGGCTTCTGGTGAAGCCGAGCGCTTGCGGTCTGTGTCCACGGAAGGCCAGCGCAGCTGTCGTGTGACGCCCTCCTGCTGCGCGTCGCGTGGTGATTCGAGTGCCTTCAAGGTGCGCACAACTTCCTCAAAGGAGGCACCTTCCACGGACGGCGACACCCCGTCTGGCCCGAGCTCAAGTAGATCATCTTCCTTCGCTGCAGGCGGCGAGCCACCACGCAGCTTGGCCTTGGCAGACCTCTTGTGTGACTTGGACGACTTTGTCTTGCCACTTTTTGCCGCGCTGCTCGGCGCGGGTGCTACGCCACTGCCCTTTGCACGGTCGGCTGTTCGGCTCGGCGTGATATTCCTCGGCGCCGTGTTGGAGCGTTTCGATCGGCTCTGCGTGGTTTGTGACGACGGCGCAGCCTCAACAGGGATCACAACGAGGGCGGCAGAGGAGGAACGCCGCCTGGTCTTGTGGGCGGAGGTGGTGGCGGCGGCGGTAGTGTCTTCTGTCGGTGTGGGTGCCGCACGGGCCGCTGCGGCGACGTAGCCTGGTGCGCCGACTTGGTTTGCCTCCTTGAGAGCGCGGTCGGTCATGGCAATGATGGACGTGGCGAGCGTGCTGATGCGCATCTTCAGCAACTCTTTTCGCGTCTCACGGGGCAGGTTGACGCCACTTTCTGTCTCTTGCTCCTGCGCACCAGCCAGGTCACCGAAATCAAGTTTTTTCATCCCCGTCGCTGTCATGTTTGCTGTGTTTTGCGGGGATATTTGCCGGCACTAGATTGTTGTGATTGGGTATGCACCGCTAATCAACGCGGAACACAAGGAAACACAACCGCGAAAGGCAACACTCGAACTGGTGGAAGTGTCGAGGGACACACGAAAAAAAAACAAAGGAAAGAAAAGAAAAGTCGAGGACACTCGACAGGAGAATGAGAAAAGACTTTGAAGAAGTGGAAAACAAGCCGGGTGCAAAAAAACAAGGAGGCAAAGTCAACACTGAAAGAGAAAATGAAACACGTGTCTCGTCTTGGGGTCTGCCTCGTATGTGGTTCGCTTTATTGGGATTCCTCGCAACAGTCAAAAATGTGGGGAAAATGAAAGCAGCACGACGCAGAAATGGGAGGGGGACGGAGGGAGAAGTGGAGAGAGAACAAGTGGGAGAAAGCAATGGGGCAAAGCTGTGCATGCACGCGAGCATGATGTGAGAGTCGCACAGGTCGCAAAGAAATACGTTGAAGACGGGTGAAATAGCCATACCTTGCCCTTCACGAGTGCAAAGCAAAGCAATACGAGGTACGATTCTCCTCTCTTCATTCCCATTCCCTTCACTCCTCGCCATCAACGTGAAGTAGAAGTAAACACATTTTTTTTTGTTGCCGCGGCTCACAGTCTTGTGTCGCGCGATCCAAAAGACGCAAAGGCTGTGAAAAAAAAAGGAACCAGGTGCGTTGAGGAGATGGGGGAAAAAAAAGCAAATCGAAAAACAGAACGCAAAAAACGTTTATGCACGCAGCTGCCTGCGAATGTGGTCAACAGCAAGCTTCTGTTGCGCATGCTTCGCCTCGAGGTCAAGCCGGCGCTGTTCACGCTCCATCGTGGCCTTGTCCGCACGCGGCGCGCGTGGTTGCTCCGCTGAGCCCCTCTCACCACTACAAGCCATGCCCTCCGTATCACTGTTGCGGTGCTGCGGGGGTGGTTTAGGGGCCTCTGCCGCCTTCTCGCGTGCGTACTCGAGCGCTCTCTGTCGACGTTCGCGGGCTTGAGTGACGTGCTCCGGCGTGGGCTGCCGCAGCACTTTGCGCTTCGTCCGCTTGGTCGCACCAGTGGCTGCGTGGGCGTCGGAGACTGTGCCTGTCGCAGAAGACAGCTCTGACGCGTGTCTCGAGTGCACCGATTTGTCCTTGTCGGCATCTTCATCAATGGCCTCACTGGCGGAAGATAGGCAATCATCTTGATCTTGCGCGGCAGGACGGCTAGCCCGTTGTGCCGTCGCTTCTGTGGCGGTCGATGGTGAGCTGGGGGTGTCCAAGGTGCGAGGGTTCTCTTGTGGCTCGTTTTCTGTCTCTGCCTTGAGCACCTCCAGTGCATGTTGCGTCGCCTTCTTGCCATATGCACGCTGTCGCTCCAAACGCTCTCGCGCCTGGCGCTGAGCATCCGTGTCGGAGGGACCCAGGCCGCCTCTTTTCTCATGCGCGACCTTCTCCATCATGGAGTGGTAGTCATCGACAGAGTACGGTGTGTAGCTCACACGGCGCGGGGTGGAAGAGGTGCGTGGACATCCATCTGGCAACGAGACGGGCCCGGTCGCATGACTCTCTGTCCCCCGCACCGGTGTTGGGGTGGGAATGCGAAGTACGTCACTTTGTGCATCACGTGCGGGCACACCAGCAGCGAGGACTGGCTTGGTCTTCGGCTGTGCCTTGGCGCATGTCGTGGAGGACTTCGTCTTCTTTATGTGTTGTATCGGTGGGGGAGCAGCCCAGTTGCTCTTTCTGAGTCCTCCACTCGGGCGTGCTTTACCGGTTGCTGCTTCTGCAGAACTCGCGTCTCTCCGTGCAGAGGCGGCGCCGTGCCCTGTGTTCTCAGACGATGCAGGCAGCGGTGCCAGCCGCTGGCCGCTGTTCGGCCTCCGTGTCGGTGCCTTTTGGGGTGTGTGTGTATCGGGTGATGGCTCTGCAGACATTCGGCTCGGTGGGGAGGGTTGCGGTGCCTGCGCTGCCTGCGTGGCGGTGGCCTCAGACTGCTGTCTGAGCCCGTCGAGAAAAGCGTTGACGTCTTGAGCAGAGATGGGCGGCACGTTCGTCGCGCGAGGGAGCACCACTGGAGGGGCTTGTGTGGCGGAATTGTCTGTTGTCATGGTCACTGGTGGCGCACTCCACGCGTCGCCAGCGCTTTTGACGAGCTGGGGCGCCGATGGGGAGTCGGCGGGTCGTGTCTCCATCACCGGCCCCACTTTCCGCACCTGCTGTTGCTGGGCGTTCACAATCTCAGCTTTCTTCTGAGATCGCACTTGGTCTGGTGTCACAAAGGCATTTCGCTGCGGAGACTGTTTCGCAGCCCGCCTCACCTTCGCCCCGGCTGTTGGTGGTGGTGCACGGCCCTTGTTATCGTTGGCTTGTGTGGTTGCCGTGGAAGCGGCGGCTATGCTCGAGGCGCCTGCCAGCACATTGGCATCGTCCTTGCCGAGTCGTGTCATGCGATCTTGAAAGTGTTGCTGAAACTTAGACAATTGGGGCGGTGCAGCGTTTGCTGCGTCGTTTATTGGTGTGGGAGGGGCCCACACATCCCTGTCGTGATGCTTTCCTTTCGTCATGAGACACGTAAAGCGGGAAAAAAAAAAAGAGATGAGGAGGCTCTGAAGAGAGAGAGTCAACGCAGTGTTCTATGTGGGGAGAATTTCGAAAAGGTATAGAATGAAGGTGTCCTGTACATGAATCACAAAGGAAGAAAAAAAGAAAAAGAGAGAGAGAGAGAGGGAGAGACAGCGCTGTGCACGCTGGCTACAAGTGTGTGAGGTGAACGCACAAGCCTCCTTACCATCACATAGAAAAGGCGAGAGAGAGAGAGAGAGAAAACGGAGTTTGAAAACAAAGAGAGGATTAGTGGGCACAAATGGATGTGAGAGGAAAAAACAAAACGGAGACAACGTGAAGTGAGGCCCACTTGATGGTGCTTGTTTTTTTTTTTTTTGGACGTGCTGTGTGGGACAGAACGCTGTAAGAGTGTACCAGCTTGCCCGCGGACAGTGATTTCCACAGAAGTAGTATGGCAACTAGAGATCTCTTTCCAATACAGGCAAAAAAAAAAAAAGCGCATTCCGGTCACAGTCGTGTGCACTCATTGACGCGCTATTGTGCTTTTTTTTTTTTTTTTGGCTGAGTGCGTTTCCTCTGCAATACTGAATTCGATTCCAGGATGATGAACAAGGTCCGATCATGTCAAACTCGTAATAGTTGTGCGGTTCACAAAAACCCTTCCTGTTATCGAGCTTCATTTTCAGTGCGCTCACAAGCGACGCAGCAAAAACAAAACCACGGGACGAAGATGTAGCCATGTGCGGAGCCGCAGTCCTTTCTGCGAGTATTAATCAGACTGCACCACACACATCTTCATCGCCGCCTCGAGACGCGCAACACTCCGGGTTTGTTCTACGTTTTGCAACTCCAAGCGGCGCACCTGCGCGTCACGTGAGCGAATGTCCGCCGTCCACGTGCTCTCTGCATTTTTAAGCAGGTCTCGACACTCCTGCAGAGAGAGCTCCGTAATCTCACGACAGTTACGTTGCGTTCGCAGTAACGAGCTGCGAATAGAGCGGCTGTAGTACCAGTACATCACAAAGCACATGCAACCGGTTGTGACAGTCGCCCCCAATGTTGGGTTCTTCTTCATTGGGTTGACAATGTGCTTCACGAAGAGGGGGTTCATCGTGTGTATATGTGTGTGTGTGTTTTGTTTGATTTGATTCAAGTGTGGTTTCTCAGAGCGTGAGGAATGAAGGCACTAATGAATACGCTCAAAAGAAAGAAAGGGTGTATGTTTACGTCAACATACGTGAGAAAAGAAAATATTGGATACAGAGAGAGAGAGAGAAGGCGAGGTAATAGTGCACCGAAAGGTTTCGAGATCGTGAAGGAATGGCAATATGTAAATATATGGAACAAGGGTAGAAATATGTCGCCGAGGAGATTGGGAGGCACAAGCGGAATAGAAGATCCGGTGTCTCTTCGAAAACTGGCATCGATGACAATCTTTCCATCGATCTTGCTTGTACCTCATACATGAGCTCCTCCGTGAACACAACCACGTATGACGTGTTGGGACGCACCACTTCAGCCGACAACACCTATTCACACCATTGCGGAATCTTCAAGGCCACTTCATCAGTGACATACTTTTCTTTCCACATACACACATACACACCGTGCTGCGTCATGATTATTATTATTTTTTTTGATTTTTGAGAAAATTGGGTCGCGTTCTTGAAACGCTTCTTACGTGATCATCAGGAGGCACATGAGTTTAACCAGATACGAGACAAACGCAAGCTCTCCAGAGAGGAACAAAACGCCAACAACAATCTGCCTCATGTCGAGCCAACAACAAAAAAAACAATAACATGTGGCTCTTGGTGACCACAGGGTTCAGCAGACGATGACCACGGACTCGCAGCGCGTACGCACGTCGAGAACAAAGCCGACTACCGAGCAGCTCAGAACAGCTTAATCTTGCGAGCCTTGCGCTGCTTGATGGGTCCCTTGCGCCTTGCAGCTCCGTCACCTTTACCGCCCGCACCGCTCGCAGCCGATACCTCCTCGACGCCATCCCAATTATCTTCGGACTTATCCAGAAGCTCCGGCGGGCCTGCCTCGTACTTTCGAAACAAATATTCGATTGTGTACTTCCATCTCTCCTCATCGTAGCTTTGTTTCTCTAGCAGCTTCTTGTAGTCCTCGTCGGTCTTCGGAATCTCACCGTGAATGCTATGGTTGACAACTGGTAATCCAAGCAACTCGTACGCTTCAGGTGTTGCGTAAATAGCAAAGCGCTGCGGCAGCAGTTCTTCGCGTGCAAACGCGCGATTTACATACACGGTTTCGTACTTGCGACCAAACCATGTCCCTGTCTCTTCGTTCAGCAAGTTGACCAAAAAGATAACAGGGATATTGATAGTCGGGATGCGCCGGGCTTCGCCAACTTCTAGCAGCGGTCGCTGCGCGAGGTGATCGGGATATGGGGTGGGGGTGTAGCGGATATCGTACTGTCCAGGGCGGTGGACACTCATCGGGTAGCGCGTTTCATTCTCTTGCATGCGCAGCGCGTAGTTCGAGAGTGCCATGCGTTTCCAGTATGGTGTCCGTGCCAGGCGATCGCTATAGCCCTCAGACACGCCAAACGTGCCCCCGACTTCACCGCCTGGAGGCGGCGGCATCGTCACCTTGACGTCGTGCCGTGGAGGAGGCACCCATGGAGCGACAAGGCAAGCGCCTGAACGACGCATTTATTCCTCAAAAAAAAAAACAAGTTGACTGTCACGCGAGAGGCCACCTGTGGCGCCTGACGACTTACACAAAGAGCGTGAGCCTCGCTGAGGAGCTTGGGGTGCGTTCAAGAGAACAAAGAAAGATGAAGGGGAAGGGGAACGCAGAAAGATACGAGAGATTCTGAGTGAACGCGTGCATTGTGAGGAGAAGATCGGGTCTGCGATCGAAGCGCTGAGCAGGAAGAAAACAGCGAGGTGCGTATACAATATGCCCCATGAACGGCGCAACAACTGCTTGTCAACGCCTCTGCGCAAGGCTGAAGCATCGCGCAATGTTAACGTGGAGTTCGTGACGTTGGAGCGCCCCACATCTGTCAGCAAGCGAGCTAAACTGAGACGAAAATGGTGCGGCACCAGTCACTACGCCAAGCCGATCTAGAAGAGCGCGAAGACTAAACGTTCGTTGTGTGAATCAATATGTGTGTGAGAGAGAGAAAGCGGGAGAGGAGATGCGCATGCATGTCCGTTCACACCCAAAATAGTCATACAGACCTGCTATACGACGCCGAAGCCGATCCGGTGAGAGACACCAGATAACAGAAGGAAAGGGGAAAAAAAAAAGAGCAAAAGATCCACGACAGTTTCAGTGCCTGCGTTATCCAGCCGCGTATGTTTCTAATACTTCCTTCAGCTCCGGGTGCCGCCAGATGGCAATGCGCATCATCAAATCTGCGTACCACTCCGCACTGTAGGCCTTCAGCATGAGCCAGTTTGCCTTCCAGAAGGGCAGATCTGAGCAGGAGGTCTTCATCGAACTGCGAAGGAATCGCATTGGGCGGTTGGCGGCTTCACCGAGCTCACGATTGATGGCCTTGGTGGCCATCATACTACGAAGAATGAGGGCATACTGGCGCGGAAGGCTGGAGACGATGCCGTTGATCTCCAGCATTTGGTGCTTCGCCGTCTCTCGAATGCTCTGCTGGACGCTGCTGTCGAGTTGATTCTTTTTGAGGGCAGAGAAGTACTCATACGGGTGCTGCAAAAAGCAGGAGGCAAACAAGGCGTAGTCCTCGCAGTGGTAGCGCGCGGCCAGTGTCTTTACCAACTCGGTGTCGTGAGTGACGGAGGCAGTCCAGATGTCGCTTATCTCGCGACGCTCCTTCTTGTCAAGCCGCTCACACAAGCCAAAGTCAAGGAGCACGACCTGATCTTTGCCGTTTGGCAGCTTGTGCACGAGCACGTTGCCGGCGTGTGGGTCACCGTGGAAGAAACCTGTGACGAACATTTGATAGGCAATGGCATCGAAGAACCACTGAGCGGCCTTGTGGGGATTGATACCTCGATCCTCCATCCCGTGACGGTCTGAGATTTTCACCGCGTTGGTGATCAGTCGCGACACGAGAATACGTTTCCGTACGTAGTCCCAGTAAATGGTCGGGCACACCACGTTGTCGCCGAAGCCGCCCTTGCGCAGATCCCGCGCGGCTTCATCGCTGTTTCCGGCCTCCAGGCGGAAGTCCAGCTCTGCCTCCACCGTGTCATTGAGCTTCTTGACAATCTCGCCAAAGTCGAAGCCCTTGTAGAGCGAGCCGGCGACCTTCAGCATGGCATCGATAGTACGCATGTCACCCTTGAATCGCTGTGCAATGTCGATGTACTGCACCTTCACAGCCACATCAATGTCCTCTTTTTTAAGATGTGCACGGTGCACTTGGGCGAGTGAGGCGGCAGCCATCGGGTTGTGGTCAATCCACGTGAAGACCTCCTCCACGGGCATACCAAGATCTGTCTCTAGCACGGCCACAATCTCGCCGAAGGGACGCTTAATGACGGCATCCTGCAGCACAGACATGACGGTGCAGTACTGAATGGGCAGAATATGGCTCATATTCGCAAAGATCTGGCCAGCCTTGACGTAGAGTCCACCGTTTGTCTCTGCGAGATCGACAAGACGGTGCGCGCAGCGCGTGTGAACGATATTCCAGGCCTCCTGAGAGTCATGCGTGTTGACGTGAAACGTGTAGTCTGTAAAGATCTGACCGCCCACGACGGCACAGCGGCCTACACGCCCAAGCCCTTCCAGCAGCACACGTGCCGGGAGCACGGAAGACGGCAGTACTTCTTTTGGCGGGAAGAGGATCAGCGACACACCGCCGACTGTGACTGCCGTTCCGGCCGCTGCGTAGCGGACCACACGTCGTGCTGTTGTGGACATTGATTGTGAGTTGAAACGAAACGCAAGCAAGCAAGCCTCAAATGTATCTTTTGGTTATAGTAAAGAGTACAACAGAACGCGTCAAACGCAAGCGGACCGAGAAGTGGGGAAAAAAGAGAGAGAGAAAGAGAGATATGTTAGAACAATACAATACGTCCCCAAAATACACCAACTAGCAACCAGCTGACCCGTAACGTTGGGTGAGACCGCAAAAAAGCAGACAAGCAATGAATGGAGAAATGCGACGAAGCAAATGCACAACTGAATCGGGGGAAAAAAAAAGCTGACAAGGACACGCACACACGCACACACAAGATCTCAAAAGTGTGAGAAATAGGGAGGAGAAAGACGAAAGTCCGTAAATGGCCGTCTCACAAAAGGCACGAGCTACAGTCGCAGCAACACTATTCAATCATTCAGAGAGATTTACAGTGAACGGTGAATATAGAAGAGGAGGGTGGCAGATATATGAAGTGAGGGGCTCGTGCTGAGTGGGCAAGGCAACCGTGGTGCAACTGAAGAAATAGAAAGACCACGGGAATGTTCAAAAAAAAAAAAAAAGAGGGGGCACTGTTGTGGCATCGAAAGACGTAGCCATTCAGGAAGTCGCGTGTTCATCCGCGGTTGGAGAGGAAAGGAGTCACAATTGTGCATCAGCAGAAAACGGAAGAAACAGCCGTCTGGTGCGTACCAGTCACGTTCGAGTGATGTACGTGTGGTTTACGTTCATTCGCGTTCTCTCTCTTTTTTTTTTTTTTTTGCAACGGTGTATTTGTGTGTATTTCGACTTAGTTGTATGTTACGGTGAAGACCGTCTTCACGTCTATGCATGTCGCTTTCACGCGTTGATTAATACTGCGAACGAGACGCCACGATAGCTATCTACTCAATCTCAATCATCGAGGCGTCATCAGATGCGACGGCGCCTTGTAGAGAGGCATCGCCTCTGACCATCTCCACGACCTCGTCACCGTCGCTGTCGCTGTCCAGCACGACCGCATCCATCGCGGAGAGACCCACACTCTGTGCAAGTGCCGCAGCAAGTCGTTCTTTTTCGGCTTGTGCCTCGGCCTCGGCGCGCGCCTCTCGCACCGCACGCGCACGCAGGGCCTGTGCTTCTGTGCTATTGGCTAGCTCCACGCCTTCCACCAGCACCCCGGCGTCGGGGTCGCCTGTGTGACGCAGCTCAACCTCCCACTCCACGTCATGATTGAGCGCATCCACAACCAACACAAGCGGTGGCACTCTCGGCAGCGTCTTGTCTGTCGCCGCCGCCGCCGCGTCGGCGTCTGTGCTGGCCTGGGTAAAGGAGACCAGTGTGCGCGGACCGAGAGACTCGTAGTCTTCCTCATAAAGAATGGACGCAGCGTGTGTGATGGAGACCGACTCCAGCCCGGCGCGATTCTCTAAAATATCCGTGGCAAGCTCAGCCAGGGTGTGCTCGCGCATGTTGAGCGTGATGGTGATGGACGGTACCAGGCGCTGACAGACCTTGCAGTCCTCGGCCGGCGTACTCGGAAGTGCCGAGTGCACAAGGTACTGGTCCTTTGTAAATCGCACGCGCTCGGATGGCGGGCCGTGGCGGCCGCATGCAAAGTACGCCACTGTCTGAAGCTGGCGCCGGCGTGTTTGTGGCGTTTTGCGTATGTAGATCATACGCACACCCGCAGCCTCAGCGTGCCAAGTGGGCCCCCTGTCAGTCTCCACCAAATCCGTGCGGTCTTTCGCGAGCGCGAGAATGCGCTCCAGCTGCTGCACCACGCCCGCACCGGCCATGGCGTTGGTTGTTGCAATGGCAGGCACAATGGCACCAGCGATGGAACGCAGGGCCTCAACGGTCTGCTCCGCAATGTGGAAGACGTGCGCACGCAGGTTCGCTGCGGCTGCGACAAAGTGCACGGCAGTGTCGTCCTCCTTCCGAAACGGGAGCGTCTTGCCTTGAAAGAGACGCGCGGCACACAGGGCCGTAGCCGCCACAAACAGTTGCACCGCCTCCACGAAAGTCGGCACCGTAGACGCTCGCGTGAGTGCGGCCGCGAACGCGTCGGCGTCTGCACTTGTGTGAAACGAGGCGGCTTGCACGGCTGCACGTGCGTCCTCTACGTTGAGAGGTGTGGGTGGTGTCGTGGACCAGCTCGACTTCATCGCGAGTAGCGCCGCGACCTTGTTTACAAACAGACACTCGAGAAGTGCTGTGCCGAAGCGGAGCAACGACGCAAAGTCGGTAGTGCTGGTGCTGGCCAATGTCGTCTTCTGTGTATCCTGCCGAGTGGCCTCTGCTTGCCACTGCTGCACCATATCCCGCAGGTACTGCAGCTCTCCCGAGCCAGTTGACAGAGTGGTCGGGGCAGACGTGCTCGGTGAGCCGCGCGGTGTCTCTTCATCGCGCTGGCTCGCGGAGGTTTGAGAGGCATTCGTCTGTCCCGTGTGTGCATCGGTCGCGAAGAGGGTGGTGTAGAGCTCCTTTGCGTAGTGCACACAGTGGACCATTGTCGTTGGACGGGCGTGAATGGTGCATACCGCGAAGGTCTTTTGATCCGCCGGCTTCGGCCGACAGTCGTAGCACTCGCACAGGCCTGGCAGAATGGGCTGCACTTGGCCATTGTAGCCCATCGTGCCGCTCTCAATGAGAGGCACCTTGGCACGAACACAAATCCGGTTCACGTGTTGACGCGCACTCACGTTATCAAGCGCGTTCAGCACGGCGCTGAACTGGCTGTAAAAGTTGACGTCATAACACTCAGACTTGATATTATCGTGGTGTGGGATGAGTGTGGGTGCTGGGCGGCCAGAGAGGCGGCCACCAGTCGCCTCCGCAGAAAACCAACGCATGACCGCCGCACAGGCCGTCTCCGCCTTAGAAGAGCCGACATCCGCACTTGTGAAGAGAAACTGGCGATTCAGATTCGTGGCATCGATGGTGTCTAGGTCAACGAGATGGATGCGCCGAAACCCGCGCAGTACCAACACCTTCAGAAGCTCACAACCGATTCCACCCGCACCGACTACGAGGATTGGTCTGTCGAGGAGATCGTTCTCAGCGTCCGTGGCACGCGACACATCATTGCACACATGCTGTGTCATGACGACGCACGCAGTGGGAGCACCGCCTGATGGAGAAGCTACTTCGACGGTATCGGGGAAAGGAAGAGCGGCGAGGGCGGCGAGGCGCGGGTGTGGGATTGCGCTGATTGCTGTGCCCACACTCACCTCGTCCACAACGCCAGAGGCAAGTGCCAGATTGAGTACACCGGGCACGAAGCAAAACGCAATGACAGAGGAAATGGTAGTGCCTTCGTGTGTGGTTCCATCGTCACGAGTAACCCATTTAATGTCCACGGTGACCTCGCTGAGAGGCGAAGTGGGGGTCGGCTGGACACGCGGCGCGGCCTGTAGTGCAAACTGCGCGAGAGAGGTCTTGAGCACCTCCAAGTCCTCTAAGCTCGCCACTTGAACTGTACGCGCGTCTATCCGCTTCCCATTCACATCAGTATCCTTCTCTACTTTGACTTTTTTGTTGGCAGGCACATGTTGAGTGCCGTCCTGGAGCACCTTCGGTACAAGTATGTACCCAACCCGAATGTCACACATGGTGCAGAAAGTCTATAGTTGGTGATCAACAACAGCAACAGGCAAAAAAGAAGAAGTGCAGAGCAGACAATCAAAAGTACAATCCAGCAAGGGGAACGCTCAACGTTCAAGGAGGTGTGGGTCAAAAACGGTATGCATGAGACCGCGACAGATCATTGCAATAGCAACACAAAAGAAAGAATATGAATATGATGGGTATGGGAGAAGCGATAGCGAAAAAGAGGGATGTGTGCTGGTTGCCAGGGTGGGAGAAATGTGGGTTTGGTGCGGGTGAAACAAAAAAACAAACAGTACCAAGAAAGAACTGCATATCCTATCGTCGCACGTGCGTGATTGGCAACACTCAGACAGCGTTGCAGTTTTCAGTTTGATGATTTCGTATTCTGTTGAAGAAGTCAAAAATAGAGAAAGATGAGGTAGCGATTTTAGAAAAAGAAATAAAAGAAAAAGCAGCGAAATGATGAGAAACTTTAAAAAAAAAAAAACAGACCACTCTGAAACGCATGTTTCCATTGAGTCGTCTGGTGAATAGAAAAGAAGCCGAGCCTCGTGACACACTGCGGGGGCGGGGGGGGGGGGGGTCACCATGTTCGGCATCGCCATGACACTACTCCTCGTTGTACGTGCCACCGCCGTTCTCGTCGCCCTCGTCGTCCTCACTGCTTGAGCTGAGGCCATCTTCTGGGGCAACCATGTGACCGCAGGCAGAACGATGCCACCGACTCCCCGTTTCTGCAAGGCAGCCGGATGTGTAGTAGGCGGCGAGATGACGAAAAACGCGGGCCTCTTCGCAGTTAAGAGCGCCACTGCTGTAGTTGGAGAAGCCACCCTTGTGCAGAGCACAGGGTTGTGTGCGCTCGGAGCGAAGCGTGTGTGTCCACGCACGGGCCCGCTTCCGGAGCACGCGGTGTCGCTCCGTCACCCACGTTGTGGTCATCCGCGCAGTCGGTGGTGTTCGAGATGGGTCAGCGGGTTTGTCCGTCTCCGCGACAGATGCTGCCAAGGCCGTGACCACACCACCGACATCACTGCCTTGAGAGAGTTCGATGCAGATTGTGCACGCCTGCTCATCTTCTTCTTTCTCGACCTCTGCCTCACCGAGTGCGGCAGACTCAGACAGATGCACGAGACGAGACACGACGGCGGCACTCCTTGCAGAAGCAGGCGCCATCGTAAACGCAGTGCAAGGCACGGCTGCGGCGCCACAGAAGGGTGTGCTGAAGGACTTACGCGCAGCCTTGTGTGGCGGACTCACGCAGACCAGGGCGGCAGCGTCCGGATGAGCGGGGAAGGCAGCGGCATCGTTGGTGTTTTGCGCCAACAGCGAGCGGTCATGACAAGGCTGCATGTTCTCCACCGTCTGCCACATAAGAGTCGCCGGTTCTTGGCTGCTCTGCTCCTCGAGGTCATACGGACGCCACCGTCGTCGCGAAGGGGGACTCACGTGAGGACCAGCCCAGTTCTTTGTGCTCGACTGTGTGGGTGTGAGAGGTAGTGAAGCGGCGGGGACGAACGGAAAGGATGTCCGCGGTGGAGGGCGTGATGGACTGTGCGCTGGAGGCCAAAACGAGCAATTGGGCACTCCGTACATGGCGTCAGTCAGCAACAGTAACAAATCGGATTGATAGCAGCAGAAGAAAACTAAGGTGTGGAGACCTGAATTGTATGTTTTCAATGGAGGGTATTTTACGAATCGCAAAGTGGGAAAACATAGAGTGAGAAAACGTTTCGTCGTTTGAGCACCAAAATGAGAGCAGAGCATCCAGACATGGAAGCGAAAGTAGAAGTAGAGGCAGGGAAAGGGTGATAGAATGAGCTTTGCGTGCGGTGGAGCGGGCCATCGTGCGCAGTCACGCTAGCTGCCAACATGTGGTGATAATTATCAGCAGAACATAAAAAAGAACAAGGCTGATGTGGTGAAGAGCACGAAGCAACACCAGCCGACTGTATGCTTCGTTCGGGGGTGTGTACTGTCCGATGAGAAAGCGGCGCAACCGGTGTGAAGCAGAACTGATTCAGAGTGCACGGTCCCGCGGGGTACAGTTAACTGCGGTTGACTGCAGTTCCCCCCGCCCCCCGCGCAAGGGGTGATCACGTGAACTAATGCCGCTCCCTCATCTTTAGAGACTTTTGCTTTTTTCTTTCTTGCTTGTGTTGTAGTGAACGCATCAGCACGTCACCAAGCTGGAAACAGAGAGGAATCAAGCGTTTTCTCACAAACAACAAAAAAAGGAAGAAAACAAAAATGGCACACACACAACAGAGCTACCACCGTCCGCGGCAACACAGAAAAAGCAAGAGAAAAAAAAAGAATGAACCCTAGAGCGACAACGCAATCACATCCTTCCGAAAAAGCAGAGGCTACTCCCACGACCACAACTTGTGTTGAAGCACCGCAACCGAAGGAAAATAAAACTCTTTTGATGTGACGAAACAATTTGGCAGTTCATTTGATTGAAAACAGAAGTGCTGCCAAACGTTTCACGAGTGTGCAAACGACAACATCTATTAGCAAACAGCAAAAACAAGTGTGAGCGTCCAAATCGGCGTTGGGCATCATCACGCACACACAACACACGCCCATGTGTTGTCAGCTTGTGTAGCACAGTACTCACAATTTTCTTTTTCTTTACACGTCAAACGCGGAAAGGGTGAAAAGAAGGGGAAAGTGCGACGGACACTCTTTTTACGTTTGCATCATTCAGTTACACAATGCGGAGAAGACGAACCTGCTCCTCAAGCACGTTGGCGTTGCCTGCCCGCTGGAACATCCCCACAGCAACAGACGTAAAGGCGGTGAGACCACACGCTGTGGTAATCGCGGCAGAGCCACCTGGCGTGGCCCACAGGTGGCGGTAGGAGAGCTGATGCGCGACGTAGCTGAACTCCGCGGCCCCCATCAGTGGGGCGTGGGGAGCGCCTTCAGTCGTTTCCTTCGTTGATAGCGCGGCCTTCAGACCAGACAGAGCCGACTGCAGCGCCCCCTTCAGCTTGCGTGCAGCAGAGCTTTCAGTTTCGCCGTCTGCGGTCCCGGCGACGGCGGAGGACTGGCTCTTGGGTTCGGCGAGCACGCACAGTTCCCGCATCGCCGCGGCCGTGTGTGCCTCTTGCACCCGACACGCCCGACGGACGGCATAGACGTTGAGCACGAGCGTCGCGATGGAGATGCCCGCCATGTAACGCGAGATGATCACTTGCTTGCGCAGCTTGGTGACAAAATCCTGCAGGTAGTGCGTCACCGAGTTCAGCACCGCCCGCTCGTCCTCTGACAGCACGTCCGCGTTGAGGGAATCCACGACGGGGGACAGCGCGGCGTTATCGACATTACGAAACCGGAGCCGCGCCGCAACGCCGTAGTGATCCGACATGGGATAGAGTGCGATCTCGCCATTCTCTGAAGGTTTGTCGGCCCGCTGTGGCTGACCCTTGACGCCCCGAGCCGGTACTGCTCCATTCGGAGGGCTCATTTGGGGGCGCAGTTTGGCGGCAAGATTTTGAAGCTGTTTCTGGATCGCCGCGTTGGGCATTTTGCTGGAGAGAGCGAACACCTTGTTCGCCAGCGCCTCCCGCCACGGTGTGACTGGGGGGACGGGCACCATGTTCTGCGTGAACACCACGACGCCACTCGGGAGTGACGTGTGCTCATCGACTTGGATCTCGAACGGAAAGCTGGGCTCTGCGTCGGGGCAGTCTTGGAAGGACTGCAGTGAGAAGGCGCTGGCGTTAAAGAAGATGTGATCAATCTGTGAGGGGATGTCTGACTGCATATTGAGGAGCTTAAAGTACGACGTCTTCGACGCGTTGAAGGCGTTTTCTGTGGAGAAGGTGAAGAGCTTGTGTGCAGCGTCTTGCTCGTGGCCCAAGGCACCGTGCTCAAGCACCGCACTGGGTGTGGGTAAGACCGAGCGCATGCGGTAGCCGTGGCGCTTCAGGAGGATCAGCATAATCTGCACCTCTAACGAGCGCTGAGAGGAGTTGAAGTCGCCACCAATAATGATCTCATCCGTCGGCTTGGACGTCGCGCGGATAAAGTCAGCGAGAGAGATGGCCTGGCTAATGCGGTACGGCAGGTACCGCTCATTCTTCCAGCTGGGCAGCTGGCTGACCTTCTGGTATATGGCGACCAGGTGAGTGGTGTAGAGGAGAACATCGTGGTTCACGAGAACGCCGTCCTCCTCAACGGGAACGTCCAAGTGAACGAGCGCACAGCCCTTGTTGGCGAAGAAGTCACCGTGCAGCACCATCTCAGGGTAGCCCTGCAACGGGTAGGTGTGGAAAAACGCGGTGCGGATCGGAAAGCGCGAGATCACAGCAGAGCCTGAGCCGTAGAAGCCGCTCGGGAATCGCCGAAAGTAGCGCGTCTCGCGAATGTGATTCGGCAAAGAGCGGATGATGAGGTCAAAGTCTTCTGGTGAGAACTGCTCCTGAAGAAGAATCACATCGTAGTTGGCGACCTTTTCGGCAAACACAGCCATGCGCGCCTCCCGCATGCGCGAGTTAAAGATACCCCACAAATTGTACGTGAGTACTTTGATATCCACGGCTGAAGAGGTCATCGTAAGGTACAGAAGCAGGTGTGAATAAGAGTGAGAAGGAAGATAAGGAGAAAAACGATACTACAGAGACACAGGTATGAGAGAAGAAACCGCAGGGGGGCAACAATGTAAAGCAAGCCGAGAGCACGAGAACGTCCGCCAAAAGCAAAGCGATAGCGTGATGTTTGTCTTTGAGGGGAAGGCGTACCAAAGCAATTACAGGAATACAGCAAAGAGGCTAGGAAAGAAAGTCGCACGCACAATAAGAGAAGCAAATCTTGGTCAAGGACGACACCAGAGCAGCAGTCAAAAGATTGCTCTTTTAAAGCCTTTCAGGATTGAACGGGTGTACAAGAGAAGTACTGATGTAACTATTGTCCCGCGCCAGGAAAAAAAAAAGAAAGGATAGACCGAGGGAGTGAGAGAGAGAGGGGAGAAGTGGATTTGAAAACGAAGAAGGCAGTGAGATGCTGCAAAGAATAACCTGGCTTCAATAGCATGGGCCCAACTCCTGTTTGCAGCAGCGGCTCCGTCTGTCCGTGCGGCGCTGGCTGCGATAGAGCGCGATTGGGTTCGGCAACACATGTGCCAGTCCGTGGGTGGCACAAAAAGTAGGTAAAAGATAGTCTCGACGACGCTTGGTCTCTGCGTGAGAATCTCGACGCTACACCTTTCCAGCATGGAGCGCTACGAGAGTGCGTCGGCTTCAGTGATTTAGTTTTCTCCTTCGAATACTTTATTGAAAGGAACTCACGGTCGGGATAACATGGTGTTGATGTTCACATGAAAGGGGGGTTGCTCACACCACGAGAGATGAACGAGAGAACAAGAAAAAAAAAACAATCAAAAACAACATACTTTTATGAACATACCACGGCAATGGGTTACGTGGAAGGGCGAGCATAACGGCGAATACCAGAGCTACGTTCACTCGCGAGGTCAGTGAGTTGGCTGACATACTCTCTCCCCCCCCCCCCCGTGGACTCGCACAAACCGAACACCGTTGCGGCCACGCAGATTACTCCTTCTTCGATTTAAGCACGTTCATCTCCTCCTCGATCGCGACGAAGCGGAGCTCTTCGGGGCCCAGTCCAAGACGCGCAATGCGGAACAAAGCGTGTACCGTAGCGCCGAGAAGCAGCAGGGCAGAGGCGGCGCACTCGTAGCTCAGGTGCACCACGCCGCTTGGGTACGGGGCGAGCGACTTGACAGAGCTGAGCGGGACAATGCGCGAGACGGTGAAGGGCACAAACTGATGAAGAAACGCCTTTGCGCGATCGGCAACGGGTGCGTCCGCGGGCATCGACCGGGTCACCTGGGCGTAGTCGTGGGCCGCGTAGAACATGAGTGCGACCGCCCCGAACTGCAGCGTGAAGAAGAAGAAAGTGGTGACGACATCGACTCGCCGCCAGAAGCGCGTGACAATCATTTCCAGCGCCAGTGCGGCTGTCAAGCACCACACCGTCTGCGCCTGGTAAGGGAACCACTGGAAGGTCAAGATTTCGCTGCTTTTCACCACCGCAAGCAGAACCGCGAGCATCCACGTGAAGTCTGCCTTTTCGGAAATCGCCGCGGGCGACGACGAGCACCAGCGGGTAGTCAGCGGGACAGCCTCCAAAGCTTCGTCTGCAATCGTGGGAGCCGCTGGCTGCGGCGTGGCCTCCGCGGCACCCGTACCATGGACCGCAGCAGGGCTGATTGGGCGCTCCCAGGCCAGCTCGAACACGGTCGGCGACACCCAACGCAAGTAGCCGATCGCGCAGTGCAGCATCGTCAGCACACACACCGCCACCATCACCGGCGTGTAGTGCATGTACGATGGTGAGGACAGCATCAGCGTGGAGGAGGCCACACTGACGAGCATCATCCACGCGAGCATGCTGATCTGCTTCAGCACGTACTCCTCACGGGAGATGCACGTCGCCGTCTTTGACGGGCGCTTCGGCGCTTGTGGTTGGGAGCCGCGCGCTTTGCCAGCGGGTGCCTTTGGTTGGCCACGCCTGAGAGCGAGCTGCTTCATGTAGTCCTCGTAGGACTTCTGCTGCTCGGCGTACATGGACTGGTACGTCGCCGGGACATCGAACGTCAAGGGGGGCTTACGAGTGCGGTAGAGGAGCAGGGCAAGGATGGGCACCGCGTGGAAGATGACGAGGAGAACAATGGACGCGTAGTCGAGCCACAGCTGCCGCTCATTGTGCGAAGGGCCGTTCTTTCCCTTGGCGAACGGGGAAGCCATGTTGGTAAAGACACGCGTCAGAGGCACGCCGTTGAACTCCAGCACGCGCCACAGATTCGGCAATGCACGTGTGCAGGTGAAGAAGGCAGACGCCTCCGTCAAGCACTCCGGGGCCATCTCCTTGGCTCCGGAGACCGAGAAGCGCGTGGAGACTCGCTCATCCGATGGCCTCGCGAAGAGGTCGATGAATTGAAGGAAGTTCATCTTGCCGTAGCAGAACGGCGCCATGCAGACCGCCACGACGGCGACGACGGCACTGGACAAGAAGGCAAACCACTCGTTGATCTTGAGGCGATCACGGTAGCAGGAGAAGCCCATGGGCGACTCCAGTTCCTTGCCGGCCGCTCCGCCTTTCATCATCACCGCAACGCGCTGGAAGCCGTGCTGATAGCAGCTCGTGGCACCCCACAAGACGAGCACCGGCGCGACGACGATAAAGGAAGACTGAATCATGCACGCGGCGGCACTGCACAGACCGGCCAGAACGAGTGGGCCACGGGAGATCTTCTGCTTCAGCGCGTAGAAGCGCAGCGTGCCCTGCTCGAGCACGGGTTGCTCCATTGCGAACTGCTCCAGCGTGAATTCATGCTCGGGGTGCATCGTCAGCTCGTCCCTCACAAAGCAGTGAAGGGTGATCAGGACAAGCGTCACCGCCAGGCTGTTGGCGTGCAGCGTGGAGATGTCAATGACAAAAGTTGGCAGCACACCACACACGAATCCTGCCAGCGCGATAACAAAAGCCATACGGCGGCGAAGAGACGCCTTTTGTTCATCGGAGAGCGTCGAAACAACCGTCTTGGTCGGCGACGACTCCGTGGGATCTCTCCGCTCCCGGCCCACAAGGCCACCAATGAGAAGATCTGCAATTGTCAGCGCAAATGACCAGAGAACGGGCAGCGTGACAATCGCGATGGTCAAAAACATGAGGAAGCCGCCGTAAAAGACAGCCGAGTTGCGTACTGGGAGAGCATTCACGGGTAATGCAGACCACTGGAATGGGTCTGGCATGAGCTTCTCTGCATCGCGGCGCACCAGCCCTCCGATCGCGTACAGGTACAGTGCGTGGAGAGGGTAGAGAACGCGGCCCTCTGCCTGTGCTGTCGCGGGCAGTGTCGTGGCATTCGGCAGACGCGTGAGCGTAGCAGAATTGAGATTGTACCAATCGCGAACACTCACCACGTGCGTCCGCTTCAGCCAGAACATGGCGGTCTCCAGCTCCGGGCCACCCACCAGCCTGTGCCGCGCGTGCAGGAAATGCCGCTCGAGCCTGAGGACTGTCTTGAGCACAGGATTGACATCGGAGTCACCGTATGGACTCAAGCACGCATAGGCCGGGCAGTCCACCAAGCTCACCACATTCAAGAACGCGGTGACGAAGAACACAACGGAGAGAATGGCAATGCAGATGCAGCGGAAGAGGAACTGCGCGTGCCGGTCTTTCATCGGAGACCGCGCCATCGTGAAACTTCAAGGCTGAGGGAGGTGATGGGACTTTCACCACGGAAAGACCGCAAGGGCACACGAGCTCGCAGAGGCACACAATTGTGAGAATGCGTTGTTTTGAACAGACGCACTTCGATGAATGAAACAAAAGGCAAACTGAAAGCTAGCACGGTTTAAGCAGGCAACACACGGTGCCACCCAGGAGCCACACATGCGATTCGAGGTAAGAATGAAGGAGGAGAGGTTGTGGGGGTTCGAAGACAGACTGTGCGTGGCTGCTCACGTGCGTGTCTCTCACCTGTGTGGGCGTGAGCAACACCAATGTCTCGCAGCCCAAGGCTCAACAAGGCCTAGTCGGCCGCGTTGACCAAGCAGAACAGGGTATCTGATAGAGAGAGCGGTGGCTCACTTCATTCGCGCCGGGATGGGGCTGGGCTTTGTCTGTGTGAGACAAGGAAGAGGCTCCTGTGCGAGTTGGGTGTGAAGCGCCAACGAGCAGCACCAGCAAAAAAAAAATGAAAGGGAAGAGGGGAGGGCGTCACCCAACCACTCACACACACTTTTCAACGGGACCTCACGATGATCACATTGAGCCGTGTTGGGCGGTCTCCCTTGGTCAAGACGATATCATTGTCTTTTTTTTTTTTATTGTTGTTGTTGTTTCTTTTCTTTTTACTCTGCACGCACTCATTGCATGCGAGGTAACTGAAACACAGAGAAAAAAGGAAAAAACGCGGAGGGGCTCAAAAAAAAAATACTACGCAAGGTTTCTCACTGGACGCACACAAACAAAAAACAAGTTTGAGAACAAGAAAGAGTAGAAGACTAGGTACGCCTTCTCTACTACTGACTACGCTGTCTGCTGCGACAAAGACACCAGACAAGAAAAAGAAAACAGATACAAACGGCAATCACACGCCAAGCGAATCATTCGCAACACTGGCAAAAACTGAACAAAGAGAAAAAACAAATGTGCCGCCGTGACGGGGGCGGAGGAGGGGGAGAGAAGAAGTCGGTCCACAAAAGGGAAGTCGTTTGCAGTGGTGCGTCACGGCTTAGACATTGGCGACCTGATCCGCCGCCTTGGGCATCCACGGTGCTGTGCGGTTCACGGGGTACGACATGCGCATGTGCATCTCTGGGCGGCGCAGGTGCACACGGGGTTGCAGGAAGCGACGGGCATCGAGCGGGATGTCCATGGGCAGCTTGATGTCAACCTCCCGCTGCTGTTGCTCAATCAGCTTCATTGTTGCCTTGAGCCAGTCCGCGTCAAGTTCTTTGGTCTGTTCTAAGTGGTCGTGGATAGCTTCCACGTGGGCGTGTGCGGCGGTAATCTGGTCATGCACCATGTGGCTGATTTCACTGATCTGTGCGGGTGTGACATCGCCGACCTTCTGTGCCGGATTGCCCGCCCACAGCTCGCCAGCGTAGACACGCGTGTCCTTGGGCACCACAGCACCGGCGGCGACAATCGCGTTGTTCTCGACGACCGCACCGAGTGCGATGGTGGCGCCAGGACCGATGTACACATTGTCGTGCACTGTGCAGCAATCCAGCGAGGCGCCGACACCGATGTAGACGCCGTTGCCAACAGTGAGCTGCCCCATCAGCGTGGCGCGATCCATGATGGCCGTGTGATCGCCGATCTGGGTGCTGTCCTTCGTGTGGTAGTTGCGAATGACGCTGTGATAAAAGACACAGGCATCGTGGCCGAGCACCACGTTTCCCACAACGTACGCGCTAGGGGCGATAAAGAGGGACTCCTGCGTCCATGGCAGCATACCACGGTACGCACGCACGTTCTGGTGGCGGATAACGGGATAAGGATGACGCTTTGTCTTCATGTAGTGGCCCATCAGAGCGAGACGGCTGCCCACATCCTTGATCATGAAGCCAATGTACGGGAAGAAACCCGGCACAGTGGTCGCCGCGTTCGGCATTGCTGGAATGATGCTGTAGGGGGTGGACTTGGCTGAGTTGATGGCGTTGAAGCCAGAGTTGCTATACTATTGAAATGGGATCGGGGGGGGAGGATACTAGAGCAGTGTCGTGAAGAATAGGTGTTCTTTTTAGCACAACACGAACCTTTTCCTTTCTTTGTTTCTTTGAGGGAGCAGATACGAGAGACCCCTCCGACGCTGCACTAAGCTATACCTATGTTTTGTGTTGCGAATTCGGAAAGATGAAGCGGGGAACGATGCGCTTGACGCGTTGTGCCGCTCAAGATACCGCAAGTAAATGCAGAAAAAAAAAGACGCACTAGCTAGCTAGTCTCTTCTTTTACCAAGAACCCCACGAAACAATAAAGAAAAGCAATGTTGCAAAACAAGAAGCAAGAGAGCAAGTCCAAGAGTAACGTAACGTAGAGAGAGAGAGAGAATATGTGTGAGGTGGAGAGAGCGACAACGCAAATGTGAGGCATCAATAGGAGAAAGTGCGATAAGTTACGTGTGTTCCCCACGAAGGGGTCCCAGTACACGCTCAAGCGACAAATAGTGTGCGCTGCCAATGCAGGTGGTGTGCCCCGTTTTCTTTTTTCCTTGTTGCTGTTGCTACTTTTTTTTGTTTTTGTTTTTGCGCAGCCACATTTCTTTAATTAGCGTATACGTGTGTTTGTGTATGTGTGTGTGTGACTGCAAGATGTTTTCATCCGGATTTCGGAGACGGCGCCTTCGGGATTGTTTGAGACTTTTGCTTGTGCGCCTGAATCCGTTGTCGCACAGGTCGCCATAGAGAGGCAAATACAGGTGCCGTCGCGTTGCAGAACGCGTACTGGAAGCGATACAAGGGGTAACAGCACGCGTTGGCCACCAGGTAGTTGAGCAACAGTCTAGGGGAGAGTTGGAGGCCCAACACGGTGGGGCCCACATTCAGGTAGGTGTCAGCGGGTACGCCGAGTGCACTCAGCCAGATCCCCGTCTCACCGATGCCGAGAAGATTTAAATGGAGAAGCACGGTGAGCCCCAGTGTCATGCCCTCACCGATGACGTACAGGTATGATGCAAATGCGAGGCCCTTGGTTGAGGCGATGCGATTGAACCGACCTCGCATTGGCGCGGCAGACGCCTTCTGCGATGGCTGTGCACTCTGCTGCCCACTTGTGGAGCTCGCACGCGCTGATGTGGAGGTACCAGCGGAGTTTGTGTTGGCGCCACCGCTGGTTAACGGCTTCGGCGCTGTTAGCCGCTCCAAGTTGCCTTGTGCAGAAGGAGCTCGGGAGGCTGTGCTTCGCAGGGCGCGCTTATCTGTTGCGGCAGAGCTTGCAGCCGGACGACCCTTCTGTCGTCGTGCGCGTGCCGCATCGCCGACCAGCGGCTTCGGAGCGAAAAACACACCTCCCGTGTGGTACTGGCGTGTACCGAAGAGCGCACGTGTGGCGAATGCGCGTCTCTTACAGTGGCCGAGTCGGAGCATAAATGACGTGACTAGATTTAAAAGGCGCTGAAAAGGACAGTTTCGTCAAGACAGATGGGCCGCAAGACAAAGAAAATAGGGATGAGCAAAACGAATTCCTGAAGAGCCAGTCAGTATTGGCGAGGAGGGCGGATGTCCATTGTGTGAAGAGTGGTACAGAGTGAGAAGGAAGTGGGTGGGGAGGGGGGGGGGGGCGTATTATCGGGAAAGGAGAAGACACACACGGGCCTAAAACAAAAGACATCCTTTTTGACACTGATGTGCTCACACACGCGCACGAATGACCGCGTCAAATGAGTGATTTCGGGATCAATAAATGTTCAGCCGTAAGGGGATACTCCGTGTCGGGTATGTCAATGCAGAACAAGTTCTATATATTTTTTTTTGTTGGTGATGCTGATATTTAGTTGTTTTTTACACACCACGTAATACGCTCGCTCTCACAGCTCAGCCAAGTCGTAGTCTTCCGACGGATTCATTCCGCTGAATGAGTCTTCGAAGGTGCTGTCCGTGTCACGGCTGACGTTACCGCTGTCGCCGTCTTCCATGTTTTCGAGCCGTTGCGCGGTTTCCATTTCTGACAGGGAAAGTCCATCTTCTAGCTCTTCAAAAAGAATATGCCGAATGCCACACAGCACGGGGCGCAGCACGTCAAGTCGCGGCAGAACATTTTCAAAGTAGACGACGCGTGAGGGGCGGTTTTCAATGGAAGAGGTGAGTGTGAAAATAGGCTGATAGCGCCAAAACGCGTCGTGAATGACGATCGACCGCACAAGACGCAAGTCAACAAACTCTTTTGTTTTGACCTGATTAAAGACGCCGTATGTGGTGAATTGAATGCCGATACCACGAATCGCAAGCACCTCCTCCACAAACACGCGACGCAGCGCGAGAAGAAACCGGCAGGCCAGCAGCAACGGACACGCTAGCATGAGCAGCAACAAGATCTTGTTCGAAAGCACACCGTTATCTGCCGCTGCGTTCTCCCAGGTCGGCGCGTCTATTTTGGCCGCAAAAAGCGGCGCGAACAGAGCGGGCAAACTGGACACCGCGCCGCGTGTGAAGGCGTGGAGGAAAAGAGCAAGCGTCAGCGCTACTAAGAGAAGGTCGTTGACGGTGAAGAGACGCAGGATAGGATTGGTGGAGAGCATGGTACTGTTGGGGGTCTGGCGACAGACGCGGTACGCCCGCATGACATCGCTGTAGTCTATCCGCGTCAGTGTCACCACGGTGCCCGAGTTGGTTACATGATCTGCCACAACAACACGCTCCTCAACTGGCAGGCCGTTGGCGTCGATCACCGCGCGGCCTTTGCTGCTATTGTTCGTGGTACTAGTGGGGGAGGTGTACGATGGCCACATGAATGTGCGCGGGCTGCCACTGGAGCCAGATTCATTTTCCACCTTGCGCGCAAGGCGCGTGGGAACAGCCGCTGCGGTGCCGTCGACCAGGGGCTCCGCTTCCTTGTACAGTGGAGCCGGGGCAACTTTGGAGCGCCGCGGTTTCATGAGAACTGTCGCACGCGCAGTGTGAATAAGTGTTTAAAAGAGAAGGAGGAAGCATAGAAAGAGATGGCAGGATGACGTTGATGGGATTCGATGAAGGTTGAGAAGCGGTCGGGGACACAGAAGAGACAAGGGAGACAAAGCTGGCACATGCAGGAGGCGGGTAAAGTGACCCATCAGTCTGCAGCCGTGTGCTAAAGAGTCATTGGTGGTTTTCACTTCATGGCTGTTCCGTTTTATTGTTTTTTTTTTCTCTTTTACTGAGTTTGAGTATTTCGTCGCAAAGATGGAGGTCATAGAGATATGTGCGTGTGTGTATTCATTTTGAACACGCAAAAAAAAAAAAAAAGCAGTGGGATGGGGTATTCAGTGATTATAGTGAGTTCACGTTTTGACGTTTTCGCGACGCAGCACTTCGTAGCGTTCAAGACTGCGAGCGGCAGGTGTGAGAAACCGCGAAAAGAGGAAACCACCGACGCCACAGAAGAACAGGGAGCACACAGCGACATCCATTTTCACCAGCCACAGCGGAGCAAGAGGCCGCGAAGGTGGCGCGGAGGCTATGGAGGAGGTAGTCAACACTGTGCGGGGCGTACCGTAGCCGGTGTCGAAACCAGAAACCGCTCGCACGGTAGACATGACGAAGCCGGCAAGGAACAGGCACAGACAGGGTGGCAGGCTGTGACCGAGGTTCCCGACGGCTGCGAGCAGCGTTAGCACCATGCCGGAGTCGTGCGGAAAGCGATGGGCTAGTACGCTGGCGAGGGTCATATTCGCCACGAACATGTACGTCCCCAGCGACGACATGACCAGAAGCAAGGGGAGCACCACATAAGGTCCATACCAGTCACGCGCCGTCGGCGACGCGGCGAGCACGAAAACCACGGACGAGGCGGCGCCAAGGACGGCGGATGCGCCTGCGACAGCCCAGCTCACACGTGCGGCGGACAAACGTGCAATAACACGCGTCGCCGTCAGCGGCCCGAGCACCAGCTGCACCACCGTGCAGTACACCCTGTATCTTGACCAGGTGCTCGCGGTCAGCAATCCCATGCTGACCAGTCTCGATATCACGAGGGCCTCAGCTGCCACCGCCCAGCCGCGAGTCAAGTAGAGGATGAGAACCTCACGTGTTCCTGGAGATGCCAGTAGTCGGCGGATAGACTCCACGACACCACTCTCCGTCGCAGGACAGGGAGAGGGTGGCTGAGAGCGGGAAGACGCTTCTGGCGCACAGCTCATCACCGCAGTGTCCGATGTGGTGTGACTGCTCCGACAGCCTGCACTCGCTACCCGTTCGAGAAACGCAAGATAGACTACGAGCGGCACCGATACGGCAAGCATAATCGAGGCGAAGCGGAAGAAGTTCGCGGCCGAGCACGCCAATGGAAACTGGGACTGAAGCTGAACGTAGCTGTTCACAAAAAGAATTCCGCCAATCACACCAACAAGTTGCATGGTGCCGGCAACGGATGCTTTTGACTCAGGAAGGCCCTCTACCGCCCACGCGTCTACCGCAATGTCCTGTGTGGCGCTGGAGAAGGCGATAAGAACCAGCCGCATCAGCACGGACCAAAGCAGCGGTGTAGTCACCAGCGCTGTCTCTGATCGCAAAAAGCCATCTACACTCGGCCATTGTGCACATCTCACCGTCACGAACATGATCACCAGCTGAAGGGCGGCAATCCACTGCACACGTCGATGGCACAGCGAGAGGCGCTGACGGACTCCGCGCGGAAGGCGCATGACCAAGCGAGCTCTAGCGGACGAGTGCTTGCTGCTGCTGCTGCTGCTCTCCCATTGCATGTAGAGACGATCAACCGGTGGAGCCCACAGAAACTTCAAGACGAAGGCACCGAGAGGCAGCGAGAGGGTGCCCTGCCATACCTCCGGGAGCTGAGGGTGCCGCTGGAGAATGAGCATAGGTATGACCTGAAGGCACCCTTGGGCCAATCCTTGACAGAAGTAGAGAAGGGTGATGACGACAATGTGAACACGCATGTGCCTGCGCCGCGCCACGTCCATGCGCGACGGAGCCGACGCCAGCATCGCTCTCGCTGTGTTTGCGTTGGTGCGCTGCGGAAGTGCAGATGTAACCACTGCAGAGAGAGTAATGAAGGAGAAAGACAGAAAAAAGAAAGAAAAAAAGGCAATGACCAGAAGTGGCGACACCAATCACACAAAAGCTGGTCTTAATGTTTTTCTTCTATTCACTCACGCCGCGCACTTTAAGAGAGAACAAGGAAAGGGGGAGGAAGAGTACTTATTTATTTTTTGCGAACCATACAGGCATCTCCAGAGATAGCGACAACCTGTACAGCAGCGGATACCGCCACTCTTGAGACACGGCCCCGCAAGAAGGCAACGCATGTTCACGGTTTTTGGTTTCTGGCGCCTCGTTGTGTGAACGCCAAAGAGGAGCTGCCGTTTTGATCTCCGAAAGGTCTGGGGGAAAAAAAACGCTCCATCAGAAGAATACAATATGTCACCGGGATGAGAATTCAAGAGGGTATACGTTTCCCCGCTTGTTTTTGGCATCACGCGTGTTGATGTGTAATCGGAGTGATGCACTGTATAAAAAGAAAAACAAATTCAGTTGGACGCCGAGCCCTCAGATGTGCAGCAGTGGTTGAGACGGGTCTTCCTCGGGCCGAGGTCGGCCCAACGCACCGTCTACCTCTTCCACGATACTTGTGAGACGATCGGACGCGGGCACAAGAAACACGTAACGGAGAAGCAGACCTACTGCAAAGAAGAAGAGAGAGCAGCTGATGACATCCATCTTCACCCAATAAGAGGCCACTCGCGGGTCAGAGCGTTCAGACGACGAGGACGCTGCGCTAGGTGGCGCTGAGGCGAAGTCAGACACACCAGATATCGGCGTTTCGTGGCCTGTTGCGTAGTAGGTGGAGTAGCGCGTGTCTTGTCCTGTGTACCACGTGCAGAACTCCACAATCAAGCTCGCCGCATAAAGGCAGAAGGTGCCTGGTAAGTGATGGCCCATGTTGGATATCGCAGCCAGCAGCGACAGCACGCCGCCCACATCACGCGGGAAAAGATGGGCAAAACGGCCTTGCAAGCTGACATTTGCCACAAAGCCAAGTGCCCCTACGCCGAAGAGAAGCACTGTCAGCGGCAAAACGACAGTCAGGCCAAACCAACTCGCCGCCGCAGGCACGGCGACGCCAACAAAGCACGCCACCGCGACCACATTGAGGAGAAAATCAAAACCAGAGATGTACTGCACTACACGCGGCGCCCTCACATAGCGCAGCAGAGGCACAGACGCGTACGCCGCGATGATGACTTGTGCTGCGGTACTGTAAATGCGATAGCGTGCGATGGCGCCCGCACTGACAACGCCCATGCTAATTAAACGTGACATGACCAATGGAAAGACAGCGAGAGGCCAGCCACGTGTCAAGTACACCGTCACCAGTTCACGCAACCCTTCTGTGGCAAAAATCTGCCGCACAGTCCGAATGATGCCCACATGGTCGGAGACGTCCTCTGGCTCGTCCTGCTGGCCCGTCTCGTCCGCGATGTAGAGTTGCTTTACGGCCTCCGATGCCTCTGCTAGCTCAAATGTCTGCTGCGTTGGCGTCGTTGGCGTCGCCGTTTCTGCCACTTCAGACTTCCGTCTCAGTTCGGCCGCCCTCAACTCCAGGCGGTGCTCGTTGAAGAGCCGCCGACACCACGCAAGCATAATGGCCAGCAGCGCGCAGATCCCACAAAGACTTGCACACATCGCGAAGAACCGATAGAGGCTGAAGTACTCAGGAAAGCGGCTGTGGAGAGGGACAAAGATGTTCGCCAGAGACACACCTATCGTGACGCCAACAAGCTGAAGCATGCCCGCTGTTGAGACGTGGCATGGGTCCAGACCCTCGACAGCCCACGCATCTACGGCCACGTCTTGGGTCGCATTCGCGAAAGACAAGGTGCACAGAATAAAGAAGAACCGCCAAAACACGCTGCGGTGTTTGACAATGGCCTCGAGGTACGCCCCGTCGCCAACCCATGACAGCCACAGAAAGGTGCCGCCCATCACCAGCTCCAACAGAACAACCCACTGCACACGTCGGTGCAGGCGATGGAACAACGATTCCGACGACGCGGACACGCCGGTGCGAGTGGCGGCGGGCGGCACGGCGGACGCTGCCGATTCAGATGGGCAACATCTCGACGCGCTCTTCTTCGTCGGAGACTCATCCAGGCAGTGATACCCAGCGCACGGTGGTGATCGCTGCGTGCACGACTGCCCTCGCCGTGCGCGGCAACCACAATGACGATAGTAACGGTCCACAACAGGGGCCCATAAGAACTTCAGTGAGAACGCGTACATGGGAAGCGCAAGGGTGGCCTGATCCGCGGCGGACAGCTCCGGGTGTGACTGGAGTAAGAGCAAGATCATAATTTGAAGTGTGCCTTGAGCAAGACCTTGACAAATGTACAGCATGATCATGACCGCGCAGTGCAGGCGGAAGCCTTTCAGCAGAACGCCCATGTTGAGTTCTTTTTTTTTTTTTTTTTTTGAGACGCGTGAGTATGTTTTGTGTGTGTGTGTATGTGTTACGGCGCGTACACCCAGTTTCTTCACCGCTCTTTTTTGATGTAATTTTGGTTCACTGTTTTTTTTTTTTCAAGTTTGCGCTGTTTTTGCTGACTGATGTTGCCAAATCGTCAGGGCGTGGCAGTGGGGGGGGGAGCAGATGTGTGAAAAAGAAAAAGCTTAAAACGAGCAGATACCAGTGTATGTAAGCAAAGACACACAAGCGAGCCCCACTGCAAGAAAAATGTGTGTGTGCGTGTGTGCCGAGGACCCATAGACAAAGTTTGAGCAAAACAAACACGGAAAGCGAAAGAGAATGAGTGGGGAGTGGGGAGAAAGCACAAATGAGTAGGAGCACGTCAATGGAGTAGACATGAGAAAGACGCACAGAAAGTGCACGCATAGACACTTCACCGCGTGAAGCGCAACATCCCAGAGAGAGAGAGAGAAAACTCACTTACGTAGATGCTTCATTTCCATTTGGCCAAATGGTGTTTAGCCTACTCTCTCGAGTATGGATTATTCTGTGCATCGTGTTGAATACGTCACCATCTGAACTGGTGGTGGTGGGGATGGCAAAAAAAAAAAAAAAAGCACGAACAACGGAACCTAGGCAGCCTCGTCAAAAGGTGTGTGCAGAAAAGCGTAGAGGGTCTCGCCATTGGTCTCTCCCATGACGCCCAGCAGCGATGCCTTTGATACTGTCGCCAAACTGGCCAGAGAACCACACAGCTGCATCACCTTTGGAGCGTTTTGTGGGGTGATGCCGGGGAAACGCGAGAGCACACGTGCGGCGTAGCTCGAGGCTTCACCGGGGGATGCCGTGCCGCCCACTTCGGCCCAGTTTGCCGCCCCGCTTGTGAGCGAGGGGTCGCTTGGGTCCACATTGGGTGCCGCCACGTTGCGCTTCAGTTCTGCGAACATCGCTGCGGAGTGCGCCGGGCTCCTCGACCACATCCATGACACACGCGGGTAGCTCGTCACGACCCGGGCGATGCGTGAGTACATGAGTGTCATGGCGCCTCGCTCAGAACTGGTTTTTGACATGCTTGAGTACACGAGACGAAACGGTGCGCCGCGACTAAACTCAATCAAACAGAGAGGGTGTGGATACTTGCGTGACAAGGCGGCGAGCTGGTGGTAGATGCGTCCTGAGGTGAGCGACTGCGTGAAGTCGCGGACGCTCTTCCGCTCCACGGCGTAGTCGGGTGACAGAATGTAGTCCGCTGTGTTCAGGGTGAGAGGAACGAGGTCCATGCCGCGTGCGTAGATGGAGTAGGGCAGGCTCGAGCGAAACTCACGTTCGTCAAACACGACGAGAGGCGGTTGGACGAGTCGCGCCTCACCGCGTACGTGTTCTCCGTCCGGGGACACGTACGGGCGCGAAATGCGGCGCCGTTTGTTGCCGAAGAGGAGGCCGTCTTCAAGCATCATTTCCGTCTCGCGCAGAGCGGCGTGGTCCATGAGGAGTGTTCCTGTTAGTGTGGCCTTCACGTGGGCAAGCGAAGCGAAGGCCTGGCGCTCGCGATGAAGCGACTTCTTCACCGCGGCGTCCGTGAAGGTCGACGTGATGAGCTGCACCTTGAGCATCCGCAGCACGTCCGCCGGCAACTCGTCCTGGCACATCTCCAGCTGTCGAAGCACCGAAAGACTGTGGTGGAGCACCACAACACGACTCACCGCGTGGGAGCTGCGTCTCGCCATAGACTGTTGATGTGCCTGTGCGAGCCGATCCTCCGCTTCATCAGCCTGCTTGTTCGCTGCGGTTGTCCCAGCCCTCTCCTCCTCCCCTTCTTGCTCAAACAAGGGGCTGCGCAGGCACTGGTGCTGACCAGTGAGGAAATCCGTATAATCGGCAACGGTCAAACGGGACCCGTCGGTGACGATAAGACGCGGACGTATGTCCTCTTTCATCGCGTGGGCAACAGCAGGGCTCGGTGTCGAGGCGATCTGAGCCACCAGCACGGCAGCACCCTTTTGGATACGCTCGAGCGAGAAGCCGCTCACCTCACCGGGCTTCACCGTTGTTTGTGTTGACGCCTGTGTGGTCGAGCGAGGGAGCCGCGGAACTTGCTTCAGCAGAAGCTGATGCAGTGACATGGGCGGCGGCGGTTGAGGCGACGCGGGCGTGCCAGCGTGGCCCGTCGATGGAGCCTTCGGCATTGTTGGCCGCTGATTGCCGAACAGGGCACCACCAATTTCTGCCTGCATCGCCGCGCGTGCAGACCCCGGCGTCGTCCCAATGGCATGATCAAGGCCGTGTGACTTTCCCCTCTCGCCCACACCCGAATCCGACTCGGCCCCGTCACTGTCAGAATCTGAGGAAGCACCCACAGTGTCGTGTACGTGGCCTTCTTGCAAATGCATCCACTGCTTCAGCAGCGCCTCAGTCATTTGTGTTTCGGTGGTTGGCCGTGTGCTTTGTCTTCCGCTGGACTGCGCCTCTGATATGCTCATGTGTGGCTCTGTGCACGGTGCCACAGTGACGGGCGGTGGAATAAGGCTGGGAGAGCCGGGCGGTTGTGCATCCGATGGGTGCGTGCCGTGGTGGTATTGGTAGCGCCGCAAGAAGTTGTTCAGCTCCATCAGACGCACTGTGTCGGCCGTGTAAAGCAAGCGCTCCATCAGTCTCACCATGCCCCGCTGGTCATGCGCGACGAAAAGCAGGACAGGCGGTGAGGGTCGTGCTGTTGTCCTCTCGCCATTGGAAGGAGTTGCCGAAGAGGTGGGCTGCCGCTTGAATTTGCGCACCGCATCGCGGCACCAGCTCTTCGCCAGCCGCACAGCCACTTCCACCGTGTAGTCCTGCTCCTCGCGAGAAGGCACGATCTGGTAGGTTGGTGGTTTCTTGCTGCCCACAATAGCCACTTCGACCTCTTCCTCCTCCTCCTCTGCATCGACGTCGCTTTTGTCCGCCACGACCACCGTCTCTGTCGAGGGCGACTGTGAGACGCGAGCGGCGTCGCTAGCATGGCGGCTGCTGACTTCAGACACACCGCTATAGGGGTCATCCTCGACGAGTGCGACATCACCAATGCGGTGCGTCGCCACGGTGACGAGGTCATGAAAGTGGGATGACAGCGTCCACAGCGCGGCTGGCGGTGGTGCTGCGCCTGGCTGCCCCTCTGACCGACGCTGCCGCCGTTCAAGGCACCGCTCGAGGGCAAACACAAAGTCATAGCACGTGCCCGACCACAGCGCACACCTCAGCCACCGCACGTCAAGTAAACTCTCAGTCAGGGCGCGGTAGGGCCAGTCAAAGTCGTGCAGCTCGTGCGCCGTCGTGACATCGGCGTCAAGGTCGGTGCTCTCCATATCGAGCAGCACCTCATCCGGAATGGCAGAGAAGTTGATCTTGTGCAGGCTCGCGGGGCCTCCAGTGGAGCGCCACGGGCGGCGCACGTAGTCCTCAGTGGGCTTGCGCGCGGAGGTGGATGACGTGTGGTTAGATTTGCCAAAAGAGCTGTAGTCCAGCTTGCCGTTGACCGTCTCGTGCTGAAGGCGCGCGCGGGGCTGGAAGGCACGAGGTACCGCATCGTCGTCTGGGCTGTCCTGTGGAGGGCGGCGACGCAAAAAACTTGCCGGCAGCGAACTCCCGTCTTTGCTCACACTCTCAGACATGAACGGCGCCACGGCCGCGTCATCAGCAGAAGCAGACACGCGAGCAGTCTCATCCAGACGCCTCTGCACGGCTTGCAGCTCGGACAAAACTTCTCGCAGAATCTTTTGGAGCAAATCGTCGAGAATGAGAATGGACGTCGCGACGTTCACGACGATGCGGTCCACCTGAAGCGGCTTTACCTTCGCGAGCCTCTCAAAGTGCTGAACGAGATTGAGGCGAAATCGTGGAAATAACTGAATGTCGCCAATGCGCATTTGCTGGATAAAGCGGTCCTTGCCAATCTGATGCCGCTGCGCCAGGTACTGCACGAGCGCGGGGTTGTCAGAGAGAAGGACTACTGCCCGATGTGGTCGCTCGGCACTGTCTGTAGTCACCGTGATCGCATCCGTCGAGGTAGTCTCACCCAATCCCGCCTGCGGTGGCCGTTGTGTGGTCACCGCTCGGGCACCCATCGCGCCTGTACGACCGCGCAGAAAGAGTTCTACGGAGAAGGCGAGACTTGGTGTGATAACGTCGCTGCGGCGCGCCGTGCTGCCGTGCTGTGTGATGTGGTAGGGAATGAGGACAATCGCTAAGCCCACCACCGCGAGAGCTAAGCGCTTGTGGAGAATGTCAGCGCACAGCATGCGGCTGGCGATGACAACGACCCCACCGCGCTGGTACGCCGTGCATCTGTCCTTTACAGAGGTGCCCTCTTCCATGGCGTGGGTTGTCGGTGCACTGTGTGATAACGTGCCTTGCTGCGCGGTAAGGGCCAGGGCCGCAAACTGTGCGGCCAAGGTGGCGGCCACATCCGTCGTCGTGCCGGCTTGGATGCCATCGGGCAAAACGACGAGAAAAAGACGATTGGTGAAGTGACGCCGTTGCGCTTCAATCATTCGCGCTGCTACGCCTTCAAGGTCTAACCCTGTGCTGAGCACGCAGAGTTGGCTATTCCGCTCGGTGGGGGTGGCAGCCAAGCACGTGTCTGCAATGTACGCAGAAGTGTCCGAGTCAAGTGCAGGCACGTGTTGCCCCGCTTCATCCTCGCCAAACATCATTCCTCTCAGTACTGATACAATAACGCGGGTGCGAAAAAGACACAGGAAAAACTACACAAGCAATCAAATCTGTGCTCGGTGCGATCGCTTGAGCCTCGCTTACATTCAACAATAACCAAAAACGTCGTAACGCGAAGCAGCGACAGAAGAGAGGCTAATGCAACACGGGAGAAGGGGAGGGAGTGGATAAAACTGTGCGGGTAAAAATGCCCACATGTGAGTGCGTCTTTGTGCAAATAATGAAGCAATGTCATCGCAGGCAGATCAGTCGGTACTTTGCGCTGTGTTTAGCGAAGTTCTTCAGCGGCATCGTAGAAAGAAAGCGTCGGGGGGAAGAGGCGCGACAAATGGCTCGGTTTCGTTTGCTGAACGTGGAGATTGCTAGGGATCACACAGCCAACAGAGCCAAATGGCTTGCCTTTGTCCGCGATGATTTCATCGTCGCTGTCCACTGGGCATTTTAGAAAGTAGATGTGTATTTTCTCTTTTTTTTCTTTCTTTCTCCTCTTCATACGTGAATGTGTCTAATATACAATTTCACAGTGGGTTCAGCGCACGAAGCATGACGTACTCGAACTCATTAAAAGAGAGGAACATTTCTTCCTCCTGCATGGGGACCTTGTGAAGCATCTGAGGCTCAACGTGGCCGCGCAGAATACAAAGATCGCGCTGGATCTCTCCCATTCTCTGGAAGGAGAGGCTCTTGCCGAAGTGCTCCATGTGCAGAATGGCGTGACGAACGTTCTTCCACCGCACCTGGCCTGAGTGAGAGGGGTCCAACGAGCGAAACAAGGCGACGTGCTTGGGGGAGGCATGCAGGGCATCCACCAGCAGCGGCGCCACCGCAACAAGGTTGAGCGTGGTAAACTCCACCTCCTGAGACGGATCGTTGATGAGAACACCGCGGTACCGCCCAAAGCCACATGCCTCGATTATCGTGACGGTCGTTTGGAGCTGAAGTGCGACGACGACGCGATCCCGAACAGTGCAGGTCTCCGAGGCACTGTCATCGACAAGAAGGACGTCTCTGTGCATTACGCCTGCATCAACACCGCCGTCCGATTCGTAGCGAAGCCGGTACGCGACGTCGTACGTGACCGCGAGAATGGTTGCTGGGTGTAGCACGCGGTCACAGCCGAAGCGTCGTGCCAGAACCTGGGCACCCACCCTCAGCGGTGGTGTTGGTCGCCCACGTGACAGTGCGGGGGCCAGTGCAATATCCCTCAGGTCGTAGGTTTCCACCGCAGCCATCGCCCCGCCTCTCTGCCCGTGCGAGTTTGTTGGGCTGATGCTCGTTTCGCTCGCCGCACTGCCAGTGGGACCGAGGAGCTGACAAAGCACGGTCGGGTCACCACCCGCAGTAGCCTTGCACGGGGAGCTGCGGGTTGGCATAGTGGGGGAGACGAGTCCGCTGACGCTTTTCGAGGAGGTGGGGCTGCCGCTCTGAGTGAGGTGGGCTGGCGAGCTGGCGTGCATGGGGGCCGCTGGGGGCTGTCGTCCAGTGAGAGCACTGCTGTCTGTGGTGGCGAAGAAGGCGTGGATATCGCGGCTCACGGATGGGTCACGGCTCTGCTCCTGCACGGACGCTAACCACGATTGACTCAACGACACGCGATACTCTGGGCCAACGCTGCGTCGAAATAGCCGCTTTCGCACGTACTGCGCCGTTAGCGGCTCTGACGTGTCGCCGCGATACGGCCGAACGCAGATCAGCCCGGACGAGGTCACGCCAGAGACAAGGCCGCGATTCGTGTGACGCCCAACGACACTAAAGACGTTGGAGGGGCTATGAAAACCAAAAGGAAGCACGTCCATGGCGTGAAAAACGGTTTGTTGCAGTGGTGCCTCGGTGGCTTTACACTCGTACCATGCCTCGTCCGAGCCCCCATCGGCTTCCGCTGGCGTGAGAAACGATTCATCGTCTCTGACGATTTCAGTGTCGGAGTCTGACGAGGATGCACATGGTGAGTTGGAGTGAGGTCGGCCGGCATGTGGGAGATGACGCCGCCGCACGATAATGCCGTCCACGACCACGCCTACTGACGTCACGAGAGAAACGTGCATGGCGACTTGGAGAAAACACCGAAAGGCCACAGAAGTAACAACAGGGAAAGGGCGAAAATAAAAAGTGGGGAAAGTTAAGAGCTAGATAGACTGGACAGGTGACTAGCGAAGTATTTTACATTTAACAACAACAAAAAAAAAGAGTGAGATTGTGAGGTAAGCGCGTAGGTTGTAGCAACGTGTTGCCGCGTTTCAGTTGCCAGCCGATGAAACTGGAAAGAAACGGTGCGCCTCGTTTATGTGAAGTATGGCACTTTGTGAGCATCATAATAGTAGAATATCCCGAAACAAAGGAGAGGAGAGCAAGAAGCAAGACATAAGAGTGAAGTGAAGCGAATCAGTGAGTCGATACATTGTGTGAAGAGCAGAGAATAACGAGAGGCACGTTGAGTGAAGCAATCCTGAGAAGAGAGTCTACCCAGACAGTCCAAAATGGAATGTGGCATCCAGCGCGTGGCGGTGTAAATGTATTCTGCCTTCTCCCCTCCTCTTTGCGGAGGCGAGGGGGGGGGGCAGAGAAGGATGCGAGGACGTCGTCTCAGAGACACGAGCTTGTGTGTGTGTATGTGTGTGCGTGTGTGTCTGTGCCTTCAGACAGGGCGAGGTAGGAGGATCGCCAGTCCCCGGACAGATGCTTACGGGCAGCAAGTTGCACTTTGAGCTAGAGCAGCATGGCACTGTAGCGTCCGACACACTGGAGCGGGGGTTGTGTGTGATTATGATGGGTTTGCCTGATTGTGTGTGGGTATGTATGCAGGTTTCACAGTGAGACGACAGAAGGTACAGGTGTCAAAATCTAATTGTAATAAAGAGGAAAACAGCAAAAATGAATGAAAGTCGACGGCCTGATGTCTTCTGGCCTCGTGTAGTAGTGGTGGTGAAGACAGAAACAAGCAAATAAAAAAAAAGCCAAACTTGAGCACAGAGCAGAACGCGCAGCGCACACACGATGAATCAATGGAAAGTTTTTTGTGCCAGCGCCGTTCGTCGTAAAAAATCGCCAAGACAAGCGAAAGGCAGAACAAACAAAAACACGGAAGGGAATACGAAGGAATGCAACAGAGAATGTGACGTGTAAAGACAAGAGTTGTAGTTGGCAAAACGGGTCTTCGTGAGGGCTAGTCACACCTTGCTCTCATGTGTGTTCCTCGCACAACAAGACAAAAAAAAAGCACAAAAAAGTAGGTAGACCACCCTTTCTCGCTCTTCGAAAAAAAAAAAGGAGGATCTCCACACAATCAGGAACCAGCTCCAAACGAACAGTCTAGCCTAACACTGTAAATTGTGGGAAGGCGGCAAAAGAAGAAAAAAAGAAAAAAAAAAGAAAAAAAAAGAAAAGCACGCCATCAAATCGAAAAAAAAAAGGTGGGAAAAGTGGGAAAGGGGCACATTACTTACAAGATTGTGTGTGCTTGTGTGTTGTTGTCGAACTTTTTTTTTTTTCGCCGTTCTTCCTTTTTAGTTGTGCAGGGCCGCATTTCGGCTCGCCTGACGTCCGAATGCTGCGCGCGAGCTATTCTGGCGCCGGAAAGGCGTCGTGCCGGTGGCTGCGGCAGTTGTGCCTACGGCGCCGCGACGAGATACCTTTTCGGTGTGCTGCGCTGTTGCTGTGGGGGCGGCGCGGCGGGTAGGGGTCTTGCGCCCGACGACACCACTCTGGCTACCGCTGCTGCGGGCTTGGCTGCCGACCGGCTCGCTGCCCGTGCAGGACTGTTCGGAGGCGTGTCGCACTGCTTTTGTGCGGGTCGGCGTCCGGCCGAAGCGCTGCGCGGTCTGCGGGGAGCCGCCAGCACCGCTCGTCTTGATTGTCTTGGTGGTGTGCGCCTTGGCGTTCGGAGTGGCCGTGATGGATGGGCTGGAGCCCGCGGCGGTGCCAGCGCGTCGGGCGGTCAGGTGCACCAGCTTCGGGGCGTCGTCCACCACACCGCCAGGCGTCGCGCTCCCATCGCACGCCTCACCCGTGCTCCCGAGACGCCGCTTCGTTGCCTTTCGCTCAAACCGCCCCACGCCCGTTGCGGTGCGTGTCAGTGGCGTCGCCCCGCCTGCCGCTGAGCGGGACTTGGGCGTGGCCGTGTTAGTGCGACGCAGCGGTGTCGTCGTCGCGCCAGCCTTTGGTGAGCTGCGGCAGTTGGTCCCCGCAGCCGCGGCCGGGCCTCCGCGGGAGATGGGCGTGTTCGTGGAGCCAACGCGCACCAGACGCTTCGGTGTGGCCTGTGCTTGACTGCCACTGCGCGCACGTCCTGGGGCGGACGTGGCAGACCGCGCGTACACCGCCCCATTCGTGGACTTGGTGCGCTTGAGGGGAGCTGTCGTCGAGGTGGCCGTTCGCTTCAGACGCGTACCCGCCCCGGCACCAGCGGTTGAAGAAGCCGTGCGCGTGAGCTTCGTGCCCGACTTGGTGCGTGTGAAGCCACCCACAGTGGATGATTGCGTGCGCACAAGGCGAGTGCCAAGGGCGGGAGACGACTCAGCCGCAGCACCAGAGGTCGGGGGGCTACTGGCTCGGCGTGACTGGGTGCGAGCGAGTGGCAACGGTGAGCTGATATGCTTCGCGGAAGAATTGGTTCGCTTCAACGCCGCGCTCGGTGTGCCTGACAAGTGCTTGCTGCTGGAGGCGGTCCGGGTGAGCTTGCCCTGTGTGGACGACGCGGTGCGCTGAAAGCCTGTGCCGGTGGTGCTCGAGTTGGAGCGGCCGAACCGGCCAGCTGTCCGCGTTCCAGCCGGAGCAGCGTGCAGAGAGTTGTTCAACGGCGTGCTTGAGCCCGAGGCCTTGCCGCCGGCGCCCAGAACACGACCGGCCGTGCGTGTCGCAAGAGGCGCTCGGCGCGGGCCCGAAGCTGCAGCGGTCGTGGCGGTCCTGGTGTCAATCTGTCGCCTGCCTGCGGGCTGCGTTGCGGCGGCTTTTCGTGTGCGAAGGTTGGGGCTGCCGACCTCCACGCCAATGCTACCCGAGGCACGAACGGCACTCGCCGACGCACTCGCGATGGACTGGTACAGGGGAAGTGACGGCGCGGCAGAGGATGCGGCAGAATGAGCCGTGCGGCGACTCGTTGACCGCCTGGAAGACTGCCGCTTGTAGACGGAGCGGGGCGTGAAACCAGAGGTACTGCGACGCAAGCGTGACGAGGAACTGCGCCGGCGGCCAATACCAGTCGCCGTGCGCTTGGCAGAGCCGTCCTGAATGGTGCGGCGACCGTTGTGAGGTGGGGTGCCCGACTGCGTGTGCGCAGTGAGCGTGCCACTCAGGCGCTGGTGACTTGCTGCGTTGAGGGTATTGCTCGGACGTTTCAAGCCGAGCTCCACCACACCGCTGGTCTGGCCGTCCTCACCGTCATCCTCATCCGTGTCGGGAGACACGGTGAGCATCTCGCCTGTGGCCCGGCCGCCTTGCATGTGGCGTGCCACCTCTTGATCTCCCAAGAATTCGGTGTAAGAAGGAAAGCGTGGTGCTGGGCTGGCACTGCGGCACGACTCATCGCTGTCGGAGGAGGGGGTCCGTGCACGTGTGTCTTTGGGCAGCGGTGAGAGAGAGAGCGCAGCGCCGTCCGTGCGGGTCATGCGCGTTTCCACGCTGACGTGGGTGCGCGGGGTGACGGGTTGCTCTCGCTCAAACGCAGCGCTGCTGCGGCTCTTGGGGTTCACAACAGGTCCACCCGCGGAGAAGCTGTGGCTTTCCTCGCTGACGCTAACCAGCGCAGCGGCCGACACGCTCACCTCCTTCCCGAACGTCACGAGCGAGGGGGAGGACGCGGGCTGTGTGACGGTGCGGGATGCTTCCGAGGTGGAGGCAAACGTTAGGGCGTCCATCATGGTTCTTTCCAGGCTTCCTGTGATGACGTTCTCGGCTTCGGCGATGGCGGCCTCTTCTGAGTCCTCGTGCACGGTGTTGCGGTGCGTCGTCTTGGAGCGCTGCAGCGGTTGCTGATTGGTACCACTCTTCGAGCGCTGCCGCAGTCCTTTACTGCCCGTGCTCATGCGTGTGGTGTCGTCGTGCACAGCGTGCTCCATGTCGGTGTCAACGGTGCCAGATTTGCGCACCTCGCGAGCCTGTTGTGCGATGCGTTTCGACGCAGGCAGTGCACGGGCACTTGGGTGGCCTCCCGTCAAAAGTGCCACACGACTTGGCAGCGGCGACGCGACTGTGCGAAACAACGATTTTAACACCCTCTCCGCACGAGGATCGCAGAACGCCATGATGTGCATCACCAGGGTGGGGCCTTGGCGCGTCTGCTCGAGCAGCCGCATCAGCGTACGAGGCATGGCGCACACACAGCATTGCCAAACCGTGTCGGCACCGCTTCCCGTCGTCGAGCTCCGACCATCTCGACACAGGGGGCACGTCGTGAACTCACAGCGAGGGCACATTAAGTCAGCCGCAGAGACTGTGTTATCCACGCGAAACAACCGCGCGCAGCGCTCACAGCGGTGCGAGCTTTGGCGTGATGACACAGGCGACGTTCCCCCCACACGCGAGCCGCGCGCGGACGCCTCGGGGCGAGGGCTGGCGAGTTGTGAGTCGCGGTTGGTGAAGAGGACGGAAAACCCCTTCTTACCCTGAAACATGGACAACATCGTGGGATGGCAAACGGTAGGATGTTGTTGTTCTCCGTGTGTGACTGATACTATTCGCTAGTTGTGGAGAAAAATGAAGCTAAATGCTCCTACGATTATCAGGAGAAAAAAAAGAGAAGAAAAAAGGGGGTCTAGAGAATCAACGAAAAAGAGAAAGAGCAAAGGCTGTTTGAACGGAAGATATGCTGGTGAGCGAGACGAAGATACTGCACACAGCAGTGTCTGAAGCCGTGTTCAAAACAGAAATATTTCAGGGACAGAAAACGTGGAAGTCACGATTGTGCTTAAGATCTAGAACAACGACGAGCTTCAACAATAGGAGAAACAGAAAACAAAAGAAAAAGGAAATCTACTTAAGAAAGCAAAACAAAAATACAATCACTGTTCTTGTCGCCGTGACACAGGTGATTTAGGTATCCTGAGTCAAACGAAAGCATATGAGAGACAAGAGAGGGAGGGAGAGAGGCGAAGGAATGAATGGTGGCAGGTGTAACGGTGCGGTGGTGGGGGGCATTGTGGAGCTGGTATTCCCTAAAGACAAAAACGCGTTTTTCATCCAGAGGCGAAGGGCAAACCAAAATGGACTGTTTAGGAGGACACCCCAAGAACTGACCACACGGATGGTGTAAAGAAAGCCTTACCATTGCACACTGATGTGGTGAATGCCAAAAGCACCAAGACTGCCGTGGGGGCATGAGCAGACTGTGGGAAGCACGGTGATTAGGCTGTTCAAACTGACCTGTTTCACGCATGGGCCGCACGGCTTTGGTTTTCAGGTAGTGTGCAACACGAGTTCACTGCCACGTCCTCGCATTCATACGTCTGCATGTGGGTGAACCACTGTGAACCGGCCGCGTGGACTATGACGCTGTCAGTCACGTTTTTTGTGTTTATGTGAATGTTTTTTTTTTTTTTTTTAAGATCAAAAAGGTAGACCGTCAAACGGGAAGCGCCACGCCACCGTTTGTGTCACCCCACGACGACGACGACGAGAGAACACAACCAAACACGGAGAGCGAAACAACCAAACAAGACAGCATCGGGTTCGAGATGTCTGCAATCAGGACTGGGCAGTGCACATAAGAAGCGCACACGCATTAAAACCAGTGACCCCACATGAGAGATCGCCGACCGAAGCTGCTGCCCGGCCGCACGGCCAGGCGCTCTGCGAGTCCCATGAGATAACTCTGCGGAGGACGGTAGGCAGCCATCGGTGCCGCCTTGGCCCCTGCGTCACGCTTCGGGGCCTGCAGCTTAGGCTCCCAGCTCGTGGCCTCACCCAGTTTTTGCAGCATGGCGAGTCGCGGGCGGTGCACGTAGAAGCGGTCGAGCGGGCGGGTGAGCTCTGTCACGGGTCGATTCGGTCGAAAGAAGTGAAACAGTGTGAAGGCGTTATCGCTGCCCTGGCGCGTGCTTCCCGCACCGACTTGCTCGAGTGCACTGCGCGGCGCTACAGAGAGGTACGTGCCCTCCATGGTCACAGCGAGGCAGAGCAGCCTAAGATCCTCTGAGGTGAGAAGACGAACGGACGTCACAGGGGCGACGGTGTGGCTGAGCGTACCGTAGTACTGCAGCGCCACCGGATCCGCCACGAGGTGCGCAGTGAATCCGCTTGGGAGGGTGCTGCCCTTCTGGAGGTACAGCATTCCCGGAAGAATTTGCAGACGCTGCGACTCTGTCACGGACACGTGCTTGTCGGTCACTAAGTTGGGGACTGGAGTGGTTGCGGCAAGCGCGATGACCTGCTCGTAGCGAGGTACTACATGCTTGTGGAGCGCCGCCGTCTCATGATTCACAATCTCCCATGGTAGTTTGTTGTACGACACCAAGGAAGGATACTTGAGGTTCATGCGAAACCGGCTGGATGCCAGTGAGCGCGTGGTGAGCCTCAACATTTCAACCGCACCTACGAAGCAGAAACAAACAAAAAAAAAAGCAAATCCGACGGGAGACACGATCCAGCTGGACGAGACAAAACGCGTATGGAAGGAGGACGGGGGGAGGAGGAAGTGAATGGGATTGAGTGAAAAGAAATGACTTCATCAATAAGACGTACATCCACGTCAACTGTGTGCCACCGCGAACACACGGCGTGGCTAGGAGTCTACGCCGCTGAGCCACGACTCGCAATCGACGCCGGGGCAAGAAGGCTAGTAGCCGACACTCAGGCGTCAACTGGTGGTGACAACATCAAGGAAGACAACCGCCCTGTGCAGACATGGAGTTCCTTTGAGGCGTCTCTGAAAGGCAAGAACGAAACCAGGCAATTCTCGCAACAGACCTTGAGAGAGCTGGTCCAGGAGAGAAAAAGAAAGTCGTTAAAAAGGATAGCCACGACAGGTCAAACAAAAGAAGAAGAATCCGAAGAGACAATCGTACAGAAATGAAAGTATAAAATAGCCCCTCCAAAAGAGAAAACAAAACAGGACAATGTGTGGGGTCTACAATGTGTTGTGCATCAAAACTCTAAGGACTCCACGTCCGTCTCCAGCTCAGGATCAGTGAGTGTCTTGACGCCCGACAGAATATCGTCAATGAGTTGTGACGAAGGCTCCGGCAGCCCTACACCACCTTCCCTTTTTCGGCGCGTCAGAAGGTCAACCACAGTTCGGTGACGCACCACCGACTGCCGCAGCTGCGCGATGACAGCGCGTAGCTGGTCGTTTTCGCTCTCAGCCTCGTCCAGGTCTCCGCGGAGGTCGCGCATGGTGTTCGTTTGGCGGTTCATCAGGGCTTGAAGGCGATCGTACTCTTCCTGCATCGCATCCATTGCGCATCGGCGTTCTGTCGAGGTGGTGCTCGCAGTGCTCTTTCTTTCGTCGGCTTCACGGTCTATATCACGCTGATGGGCAGCTTTTGCAGCTTCCTCAGCCTCTTGGAGGCGTGAAAGGATCTCGGCGTTGTCGGCCGCGACACGATCGTAGTGGCTTGTCAGCGCATCTTTCTCCGACTGCAGCGTCTCCACTTGATGCTGCATCATCTGCAAATCGTTCTCTACAACAGCAAGAGCATTAGCGAGGCTCTCTTTTTCATCCAGGACACGGCTCAATGCCTCCGCTGTCCGCTTCAGCTCATCGCACACCGCAGACTCAGCGGCGCGGCTTTGCCCGCACCGTTGCTGCCATAGGTCGTCGTCGCGTGCGAAGCGAGACACGAGATTCGATATGTACAGAAGAAGTTGATTCAATTGCTGGGCCTTTGCGCGAGTCATCGTGGTGCCAGACGCACTTTGAAGATAGTGCAGCGACTCGCGCAGTGTCACGGCCATCTTGAGAACGAGCGCGGCGTCCTCAGGCGCATCCGATCCTGAAGTCTGCGTCTGTGCTGTGAGACGCTTTTCGCGACGCTGAACGAGAAAGAGCAGCCATTTCAGGGTGAAGGGAGTAATGAGATCCGCTGGTGTGTCCAGCTCTGGCGCCAAATCTGGCGGCGCGACGCAAATGTTGGAGTCGTCATCCTCATCGTGGGGCGACAACGCTTCTGGGGTGTGCTGCTCCGCTGCCAACGCCTCTAGTGCACTCATGAGTGCGTTGTACGTCGCGCGGGAGCTGTCCACCACGGCAAATGCCTCACTGCCTTGCCGTTGCGAGGTGCCAGTCTTACCTCTACCGGTGAGAGCGGGCTGAGGCTCATGCAGGTACCCCCGTGAGGCATCGTCATCCGTGTAACCGGATCGTGGCGACGAAGCTGAGGTGCCAAGACGCGTTGGCTCCGCCAGCCCGTCGTCCGCCGTTGGGTTATGGTGTATGGCACTGCCTCGTGGAGGACTACGCAACTCACTTGGCCGACCGATGGTGCCATGCGGGCTGCTCTCACCGCGAAGCGTCCAGAGGAGATCTTCGCACTCCGCCGCCACGAGTTGAAGACGGTCGTGGCTCTGGAGGCGAGTGTCTGGCGGAGCGTCGAAGTTATCGGCCTGCAGCTGTGGAGCATGGTGATGGCGAGGCGGAGATTGCGAAAAGTGCCGCTGCTCAAGCGGCGCACGGAAAACGAGAGGGCTGTGAGACGTGCCGTTGAAGCTGTGTGCTGACGCAGGCCCATCCGCAGGCTGCGATCGTGTGCACGCTGCGTTGCCACGCTGTTCAGAGGTATATAGGTGTGGCGTTTGGGCGGCCAACGGTGCCGCCGCAGGGGCAGAGCGCAGCAGCTGAGACAAGGACGCGGTGCCAGACCTGTCATCGCGCGCGGTACTCTGCACTGCACCTGTCGGTGCGTAAATAGGCGCATTGTAACGTTGGTCATACGGCATACCATCCCGAGTCGAGCTGCGGGGTGAATCACATGCTGTGAAGTAGCCAGACTGCGCCGCGACATAGTCATCGTGTGGCAAGCTCTCCCCGCCGTTCACGACACGAATCTCGCGAAGTCGTGGCCCGCTGGTGATGCCGTCCGTTTTACTGGGCACACCGGGCAGGGGTGTGTAGGTGGGGTAACTGGACACCGAGGAAGGCGTGAACATTTGTAGTTGTCTACAGGATCGAGTACGTGCACCACTTGAACTGCCAAGTGAGCCAAAAAGAGGGAGTTGGAGGGGAAACAGGTGAGTATGGCGACTGCTAATAGTGAAAGAAAAGCATTGCTTGCGGTGCTCCACACACAGAGCAAGACGAAGAAAATGGATGGGATGCTACCATTCACTTGGCACGAGCAGCTGTCTATTGCACAGCTGCTCGTGCCTTCCACTGTGGATGATTCCACAGTCGATGACGATAGCGCAGCGTTGCGTCACCCGAGCACACTGAGAAGGGGGCAGAAAGCACACTGACATCCATTGCGCTAGAATGAGCCAATATCACGGAGACAGAATGATAGTGTCCCGCATACTCTGTTTTTCAAGGGGGAGCAATGGAGTGAAGGTCTGTACGTTCACACCGCTACCAGAAACTGCATTTCCTCTTTTCGAATAACTATCCATTACGAAATGAGCACAAGAGAACACTCGAACCGCCATTTGCAGGCCCAACGACAGAAACACGACTGCCAGCACGGCGATTCATGGAACTGCTTAGCAACAGGGCCAAAGCCGTGCGGGGTGCGAGAGAGAGAGAGGGGGGCATGAGAAGTGATAACAGAGGAAGTCACAGGATGCAAGCAAAAGGAGATGCTGAAAACAACAGTGAAAAAAAAAAAGCACGTAGCAAAAAGGAAGTAGCACAGAAAAAGTAGGCCATTGTTGCAAGCAAAACAAAACTGAATGTTAGACAAGCACAGTCACGTGGCGGGATTCACAAAACTGGAGGTGAGGCTTGCGGTTGTTGGACGTAGTTTGATCGGTACCATCAACTTGACGGCTTTGCCAGGAACAGTACCGAGCACGCGCTCCAATTCGGGCATGTGCGACTCTGCGTACTCCTTCGCCCGCTTGACGTTCTCGAAGCAGGCAAACATAATTAAGCACATGGCCGGCGTCACAGGCTCCTCTGGTAGCGGTGTGGCACCATTCACCTGTGCGGTCGCCCCCGCTGTGGCTTGCGGAGTACTGCTCCTCGGTGCGGGAACAGGTCCTGTTGGCTTGGGCACCACGTCTATGTGGCTGGGGCGTGACGATTTGGGGGCGGGGAGGCCGTGCATCAAGACATTGCGCACCAGTCCCACACGATCCTCGAAGAAACTCGCGACGGTGGCGGGTGTGGTTGTGAGTGGAATATTGCGAATGCACAAGCTTTGCTGTCCGCATCGTCGATTACGCTCGTCCGGGTCCATCGACTCCTGCAGTTCGCGTAGCGCGTCCATGAAGCCGAGGTTGGGCTCCACAACGGGTCTCAACTTTGCCACGTAGTCCAGCGCTTCGGCGACAGACCAGCCGTTGCGATAGACGAGGTAGGCGAGTACGATTGTGGCAGAGCGACTGCGTCCTTTTTGACAGTGCACAAGAATCAAAGGCGGCTGGCTCACCTTGGCAGGGGCCACAACACTTCCACCGGCACTTCTTCTGCGCGCGCCGGCGGCACCGTCGCGTTTAGCCTTGAAGAACTCCTGTCGGCAGCGCTCGATGATATTACGGGTGTCTTTGAAAATGGTGCTGATGTTTGTGTCCACAGTGTCGAGGATCTTGAAGGGGTAGACCACCACGCGCTTGTCAGCAGACCAGTACTCCTCCGTGGAGACGTTGATGATGTACCGAATGTTGTTCTGGGCAAGGAAGTTGGCATCTTGGGCGTCGTAGACCGTACCAAGAAACAAGAAATCCAGGATTTTGGTTGGCGGCTCCAAGCCACGAAGAGGGCGTAGCACCGGCGTCTGTCGCACGCTCGAGTTCACGCTGCGAGTGTGGCTTCCAGGGGTCATCAGTGGTGATCGTGAACTACGTTTAGTAGGTACGCTGGGCTCGGCGAGCTCCCTCAAATCCAAGATGTTCTCATTGGGTGCAGCATGTTGTAGCCGCTTCTTCTTCTTTCCGCCCCGCGCAAAGCTGTTGACATAGTCACCAAAAAAAGCCCCCGGCAGAGGCCTAGGGTGCGAGGGAGGGGTGCTTCGCGAGATGGACGGAGATCCAGACGGAGATTGGGTTTCTGAGCTTAATACCACTCCATGCTGGTGAGGAGAGTTTGGGCTACTCTGTGCAGCGGAACGGCTCATGCCGAGCGATGTGAGCGCGGCGGATTGGTGAGGGGAAACCACGTCAGGCCGCACTCTCGTGGACGCTTCGGTCTTGCAAACGCAAAGTGGACGCGAGCGAGCAGCGTACCAGTCTGTCCCTCTCTCACGCACGCTCGATCTGCCTGTGTGTGTGTGTGGTGTAGTGTTGCAGCAGTCACGCACGAAGGCACCAGTGACCAAATCGCCCTATACTTCCTGGACGGCTACGAGACGGCGCACGGGACTGCAGGGGTGCTCTTGCGGCTACTACTGAGTGATTGGCTTTTTTTTTTTTTTTCAGTTAGAAGGGGTTCAAGTCTGAGAGAAACTAGCTGAAAGGGAAAGAAAAGAGGTGCTTGCACAAGTCGTAGGATTGATGCATACAAAATAACGGAAAAGGGGGTGGAGGGAAAGAAAGAAGGAAGAACGACAACAAATATTGGAGAAACACAAGTCCGTGCACTGTTTCACGGTGTGAGAAAGTGAGAAAGATTGGAGCTGCTAATATGTCAAGAGGATAAAAGAGTGGACTCGCTCAGTGTTGGCCAATGCAACACCACCACGAAACAACGAGAGAACAAAACGAGCAAAGGCAGCAAGCACAGAGACCGTGAAAGGGGAGACATTGGAGAGAAGAAGAGTGTGTGCGAGTTGAGATGCAGTGTCAGGCAACGGTGAAAAACATCACATGTGCACAGAACTGTAAAGTGCCGCAGTCGATAGCATTCCGTATGTCTACTGGGGGGAGGGATTAACAGCGGGTGGGCACTATACGAGCTTCTTTTTCACAGCTGCTGATAGAGAAAGCAAACTGGTCGTTTTTTTTTTTACCCCAGAATCCGCATGAGGCAAAAAGGAAAAAACAAACAAGCGCAGACTGCTCATTCGCGCAAGCGCTGACCTCTGTGTGTACAAGAAAAAAACAGTGTGGTTCGTGATGTTGAGTGCATTGATACTTTGTGTGTTGCATTACTTCGCGTTCAAAAATAGGGCCCATTGGTCATTTCAGCCCGCACCTCCAGACATGCACAAGTGCGTCAGCGAGACGCAAGCCCGTCGCCAGGGGTAGATGTCGTTACTTTGTCTTTAGGTCGAGGACAGCGGCAAGCGTGTCATGGATCAGCGCCTCTGATAAAAATGGATAATAGCTCTTCGCGAACACGCTGAGGCCTTTTACGCCATCCTCGACCGTCTCGCGCAGCATCACAGCAACATGAGAAGCCTCCGCGTGTGTCTTGCGTCCGTGCACAACGCCATAGAGTGAAACTGTGTCCTTGAACACCTCGACCGGCTCCAGAAACAGTTGCTGCTGGGCTGTTGGCACGGCGAGAAGCAGCTGTGACTTGGTACATGGCACAAACGCAGACAGGGTGGGGCACAACTCGTCACCAGACTCGCTCATGGCGTGTAGCACCTCTTCATTGAACTTTTGGGGGTCAATCGGGTAGTTCTTGTGCTTCGCAAAGTAAACGTAACGCAGTGGCAGCTGCACCTCTTCGGAGCTGTCCCGTTTTTCCCGCGTAAAGTCGAGGCGCAAAGGAACATTGGACGCGGCGAACGAAGCGGGTAGTGCATTCAAGTAGAGGTTGGCTTTGGTCCGCTCCGTCGAGGCACCTTTCACCTTGTCGGCAACGGTGAGCTCCACTTGTCGCGCCTCCTCTCCGTCGGCACCGCTCGCCTTCGCTCGCTTGTCTGGTGCGTCCCATGATAGGGCGTCTGCGGGGAACGCGGCGCTTGATGTCAGCACCAGCTTCACGCCATGCAGAGAGGTGCTGCTCGCCAAGTTCGTAATTTCAATCACGCACTTGAGGCGGAAGCCCTCAAGGTGTGCCTTACATTCCTCCACGAAAACCTGTGCTCGCAGCGCAGGGGTCTCGCAGAGCACAACGGGTGGGATGACTGCGACAGCGGTGCGTTTCTTTGCAGCACCACTCCCTTTGCTGCTGGCGTCTGCAGTGGTGTTTGCGAAGAGGGCGCTGTATGGGAGAGTTTCGGGCAGCTTTTCATCCTCACGAAGCGCACGTGTGACGTCGATGTTGCGCAGCTTCCGAGCTGCCTCGTCCTCTTCGGGTGATACAGATCGACGATGCCGGCCGCCACTGGCGCCACTCTTATTTCCAGAGTCGCTATATGCCTCAGGTCGGTACAGATCGCGCTTGATCGCGTGAACCTTCTTTCGCTGTGGGGAGCCATCACCACGCGATGTGTGCCGGAGACGTGGAGGCTGCGTGTCATTTCTGTTTGTCCCGTTGGTGTGGCCGTGAGAAAGCGTCCCGTCTTTCTCCGTGTCATCGTCGTCGTGGTCCGCGTGGCACTCCACGCTGGCACCGGTGGCATCCCCGCCACCAAGGTAAAAGGCCGACATTTCACGCCGGCGTGCCTCTTCCTTTCGCCGCTGCTGCTCCACTCGGTACTGCAAGTCAAAGCCGTCTTCGGCAAAATCACTCTCACCATCACCGCCACTGCTCTCCGCGTCACTGCCGCTCAACGTGAGAAGGTGCTCCAAATCGGCGTTGAAGGGCTCGTCGAGGCTGAGACCCTCTGGAGGAGACAGCGCTGTCTGTGCCCCGGCAGCGACGGCAAGTATCTCCTTCTCGAACATCACGGGCCCTACAGCGGTGTTTCCTGCCAGAAGAGATGCCAGCAATTTTGCACGCTCCTGAACCTCGGGATACACACTGTGCAGAAATGGGTCAATCAAATTGTCTGTGGACACCGCTGCATCGTGACTTTCTGTACTGTCACCGACTGAAGGCTGAGCGGCGCGGCCTGTTAGAGCTGCCTTGAGCACGTCGAACGTCAGGGCATCCTCAGGGAGTGTGCCGCCAGTTTGCTCCTCCGGGTCCAAGTGAAGGTGGCGATCGCACGGTTGGTAGACAAACGAGACTATCTTCACGACAGCCGTGACGCAGGCGAGTTGAACTCCAGCAGGGAGCAAGGTGACGGCTTCGTGGAGTAGCGCCAGGCACGTGCCTCTTTTGTTTTTGAGCCAGTGCGGGTACTCTCCACATGCGAACGCTGCGGCTCTCAAAATCTGACTCTGCGTGGAGAGCGTTGCATCACATGTGAGAAGCGCAGGGTGAGTCAGAAGCTCTGCCAACGCGTCCACCCCGAACGCGCGAACACCGCTCACGCGTGTGAGGATCGTCACAATCTCGTCATCGAGAAGTTGGCCATGCGCAAATGCGGTGATGTTCAGCACACCCAAATCAAGAAGGAGCCCAAGATACCACTCAAAATCGTCGATAAGACCGTAGTCATCCGTTTGAGCTGTTTCTACGATAGTCTGAATGACCAGATTCGACCACGCCTCCTCTGGTGGGGTGCGGACACAGGCGTCAAACATGTTGTTGACCGTCTTCGCCATTGAAGACTGGGTCACGAGGTCGCGCAGAATGACCAGTGCCTTGGTGCGAATTGTTGGGTCCGAATCGCCCAGCGTCGCCACCATCGTGTCGCGTTGGTCAGCCAGGAGTTTCGGGTGCTCAAGCACCATACGAGAGATGGCATCGAGTCCAAGATACTTCAGGTTGGGATCGCGGTCCTGAGCGAAGGTGCGCAGCTTCTCGACGGTTAATTTGGTCAACGATGGCACCTTGCTCATCCCGTTAGCCACGGCGAGGAGACATTCATACTGCACTGACTTAGCGCTGGAAGATGTAATCAGCTTGGTGAGCGGCTCCATCAGTTTCTTACCCAATCTCGGCTCCAGAGGAGCGAAGTAGCCGAAGACCTTCACAACTTTGATGAGTGTCCAGTTGCTGTGCACCGTCTGCAACAAGGAGAAAAACGGAACGGCAAGGCCAAGGAAGTTGGCTGGGTTACGCCGCGCCAGCTCACACAAGACGCACACAACAGCACCGCGCACGGCGGGGTCCGTGTCGGTGTCCTCTGCGTTGTCGTCGAGCTTGTCCTTCAGTTTCGGATAAGTTGGGCGGAGTGCGTCAGGGTACTGTAAGAAAATTTTATAAAGGCTCAGCGCTGCCTTCTTGCGAACGTAGGTGCGCGGATGGCGCAGCAAGCTCACGACGTGCGACACAACGTCACGAGCCAGGTCAGGGGTGCACACGGACGCAATGCAATAAAGCGCAAGCCCCACCTCGTACTGGTTAGAGCTGCTCAAGTCACGCGTGAGCAACGCCGTCATGAGTGGAATCACGTCGGTGTCATCAGAGAACAATGTGCAGGCAGCCGTGTACCCAATGCGTTTACTGGCGAAGGAGGTGTCCGACATGACCTCAACAATGGGGAAATTGGCGTACGAGCTGTCGAAGCCGAGCATTTGAAAATACATGGCTTTTTGAACTGCAGCCACTTTCACGCTCTGCACGGTGGAGCTTACTTCCTTTTTGGTATCGCTAATGAATGTCTCCATGGCATCCGCCTCAGACACGGTCGCACTCTGACTTCGCAGTTTTCGCACAACCTCCGCAAGCGAATTCTGAAAAAAGGCCTGTGAGGCATTCCGCGCGACGTCCGCCATCTTGTGTTGTGTAGCGATACCAATCAGAGTCTACGCTGGGGAAACAAACACACAAAAAGCCGAGAGACAACAACAGAAAAAAAAAAGAACACTGAAGACAGGGTAAGAATGCTCGCACACTTGCGCGGAGCCAATTTCACAAAAAAATAAACTATAAGAGACAGAGGGTGCTGAGGAAGTCAAGCACTGTGTCCTATCTCCTATCCTTGAAATCTGTGAGTTGCCGGACGGTGGAAGGAGAGAGACGAAAAGAGAGAAAAAGGAGATGTGAGCAGAGGGTAACTGTGAGCGAAAAGGAGCGGAGGTGATCAACAGACCTACAAGGAACAGGCACAAAGATGAACAAATGGAGACTGGCTTAATCTGGTAACACTGTTGTAAGGAAGAGCTCCCCATGGCCACGCAGCTCAGCACAAAGCTATCTTGGGCGTCATACTCTCCGTACTGATTTTTTGCGCATGCCTAGTATGACTATTCTCCATGGTTTGCATGCAGATAGTGAGTGTTGACATGTAATGTGTGTATGTGTGTGTGTGTGCATCCAAGTGATTCATTAGGTGTTTTTTTTTCCTTAATTCGAAGCACTCTGCATCAGACAGGATACCCAAGAAGACGCTGTGCCCTGCATCAGTAGAATCAGCTCAGCCGCACATGACGCACAACGGGCATGTACCAAGAGAGCGTGAGGGATGCCCAGGTCAATATGGTTTCAGATAGATACAAAAACGTAACGTGTGCTCCAAAGAGGAGGCCTTTATTCGAAAGTGGCACCAATCGCAGAAGCCTGGGCCTTCTGTCGGCTTTCCACGTCGTCTCGTTTCTCGTTGAGCTTCTGTCGGGCCGCGCGAACAGCATCCTGTGTTTTGCCGATGATAAGCAGATACAACGGCTTTTCGCCCTCCTTGAGCATATGGCTGGACTTGAGTCGGCGGTCGTAGTAGATACCCTTCTTGACGATTGTGGTTTCTGTTTCTTGCGCCACACTTTCCAGGAAAGCACGTTTTTGCAAATGTCCGCGGACGAGATTTGGGAGGTCGTTGATCAAGTACTCCGTCTGGAAGCGAACACCCTCCGCGCCGTCCGGCTGAACCGCCGCCGTGGTCTTTTGGGCGTAGGCGAGTGCCCGCGCAATGCGATCATCCACACCACTGCGCAATGCCAGCGCACCGCCCGAGTTGCCCGACACACTGCGAACGACGAGGGATGTCGAGTACAGGCCTGCGCCGTCAGCAGAGGCCGCTGTGCCGCCATCCTTCTCGTCTCTGTTGTACACCGTAACAGGCACAATATCGTCATCGCTGTCCGAGTCGCGGTCCGAATCATCTGCGGATGAGGACGAGGACAAGTAGCCGTCGAGACCAGCTGATTTAGCGGCCTCCACAGCAGCCTCCTTCTGGTCACGACCAGTGAGGCGCATTTCCTTGCCCTTGAGGTAGCCCCGGTAGAAGCCGCGGTTGTGACTGGCCTGGCCGTTTTTGCGTTTCTCCCGCATAGCGTTCGCGCGCTCGATGAGCTCCACAGGCGCCTGCAGATCCGCCTGCTCGAGGCCAGCTACCAACTCCGGTGCAATGTCGTCATCCTTGCCACGTACAAAAAAGCTGACCGCCTTTCCGCGCTGTCCAGCGCGGCCTGTGCGACCGACACGATGAACATACGCCTCGTAGTGATCTGGGAGCGTGTAGTTAATGACGAGGTCGAGAAAGGGGATATCCAAGCCCCTCTCCGCAACGCCAGTCGCGATCAAGATGAATTGATCGCCTTTTCGAAATCTTTCCAGTGTGTGTGTGCGATCCGTCGGGTCCATGCCGCCATACAGGGTGGCGATGTGATTGTGGTAGCCCACCCGACTGAGATTCCCGTACAGCGTGTTCACTTCCTCGGGACGCTCCACGAAAATGAGCACCAGGTGCGTGCCGTCGACAGCCTCCACGCCGAGGATCTCGCACAGCTTCACAAACCGATCCTCCTCCTTCCGCTTGTCCTTGTCAACCTCGTAGGTTTCTCTGTCGAAAAAGTAGAAGCTCTGATCCACATTCGACGACGGTGACACTTTTCCACCCACGCTCACCTCCACTGGGTTCACCAGCTTGGTCATCACCACCTTCTTGAGCTGCTTTGGCATCGTGGCGCTGATCATGGCGAGTTGCCGGTCGGGGCGGATGTTGCGTAGAAAAGCATCCACGTGGCCCATGAATCCGCTGTCAAAGAGGCGATCGGCCTCATCCACAACGACAAACGACACCCGTTGAAGTGACATGGTTGAGCCGTTATTGATCGTCAGCAGATCGAGCAGACGGCCAGGTGTGCAGACTGCGACCTCGAAGCCTCGTCGAATCGCCCGGATGTTCTCCTGCAGGCTCGTGGCGCTGTAGCACGGCACCGCGCGCAAATCACACGCGTCACACAGCTCATCCAGAAGTGTAAACACCTGTACGGCAAGCTCCTGCGTTGGCACGAGGACAAGACCAACCGGACCACTGCCGTCGTGACAACGGGGTTGGGCAAGGCAGTGGCGCACAAGGGGCAGCGCATAGCACAGCGTCTTTCCTGATCCAGTTTTCGCGGTCAAGAGCAGATCACGGCCGCTCATGAGCGCCGGAATGCCAACCGACTGTACCGCAAACGGTGCGGCGAAATTGTGCTCCTCCAGGACAGGGAAAAGACTCTCTGGCAAGCCCGCGGCCTCCCAGCGACGCAGTGGTTTTGGCGGCGCTTTTCCACGAATCACAGCACCGTCTAGCTCGCGTGTGAACTTCACCAGTTCCTCGGGGGAGAGTGCCTTCATGTCTGGTGGCTCAACGTAGAGCGCCTTCTGGATGTCGATGTAGTGGATCAAACTGTGGTCCACGCGCTTCAGCTTGCGAACACGTTCCTTCTCGGCAGCGGTGGGTGGTGGAATTTTAGAGTCAATGACCGCCGCAAGCGTCTCCTCTGCTTCGTCAGCGGCGTCCACCACTGTCAGCGCCGTTGACACGGGCCTTGTCAGTTCTTTTTTCATCTCTAGCCACACCGCTTCGGCCGGGTTTCGTGTAGTAGCGCTGTGTTGGCGCAGGGAAGCTGTAGCATCTGCTGTCGGTGCGGTGGTGGGAAGTAGTTCCTCAGCAGTCACCTTGACGTGTGTGAGAAGCTGGCGCTTCATGGTCGCGATCTCTTCCGGCGTTCTCTCATCTGGGTCTTCCTGGGTGGACAGCTCCCCATCGTCCGAGTCGCCGTCCGACAAGTTCAAGATACTGATCCCAACGCGAGGTGGCTCCTTGGGCTGTTTATTCGTGCCCTGCAGATCGTCATCGGATGACTCAGCGCTGTCACTAGCATCAAAAAATGACGCTCGAGCAGGCTGGGGGGCAGACACAGACTCGGCGGCTTCGGTGCGCACCTTTTTCGCATCTTGTGCGGTCGTCATGAGGGGGTCTGCATCGCGCGAGGAATCCGCTACTGGGGACGTAGATCTGCTTTGTGTGCCTGCACGGGAACGCTTACCCATTTGTATGGATTTAGGGAGAGGTATGGGCACAGCGCGAGTAGCGAACAGAAGTAAGCTCAATAAAGTCAATCACTGTTCTGCTCGCATTGATTGGGCAATGACGATGTTTAAAAAAAAAACCGATGTGTGACAACCATTTACGTCCAAGGGAACGCATGTGACCGGCCAAAGTGGTGGAAAGATGAGATCAAAAGAAGCATAGGGGGAGAAGCATAGTGTCGGTGGTAAAGGTTATGGGATGTCTAATAGGCACGACAACGAGGTAGTCTCACAACAACAAAAAAGGCTAGCAAAGAGCGAAAGGAGGTGTTCACTCAGTTTGTGCAATAGAGAGACGTGAGCCGCGGGAGGGAAAGGAAGAGAGAGAGAGAGGTAGGGTACGCGTAAGCTGATACGCAGGGCATGTCATCAGACGACGCTTGACGTTTGGTGGAAACTGCTTTACTGATCACCGAATCAACACAAATAAAAAGAAACGGGGAAGATGAAGGCAACCCATAGAAAAAAAAACAGGAGAACAACAGGGATACACAAAATGCAGCTTAGAAATACAGAAAGATCATTCCAGCGGCTGAATCTGCAGTTAGCCTTCCAGTTCCCCAAGTTGGCGCTTCGCAGCTGTGACGACTTTGTGGTCCAGTTTGAACAGTTTGTGGTCACCTGTCATTGGGAGAGGAAACGGCAGCATTTTTGGCTCGACGCAGATAAACGAGTACGGTGAGCCCTCCTGGCGTGCTTCAGGGGGAAAAGCTTTCTCGTACGCGTCGCGGTCAAGAACATCCGTGACGTACACGTAACCCAAGAGAACACGCGTTGGGTAGTGTTCAGGGAAGGGTTGCTGTGGTGGTACGAATTGACGATAGTGATCCTCTACCTCCTGAATATCAGTCGCCTCGTGTGCCGCGGCATGAATCCAGAGACGTCCACGGTAGTCCGAGTTCCACACTCGTCCCTCATGCGTCTTGATACCAGCCACAAGCAGGCTCGCCCAAGGTTGGTGCATGGAAAGACACACACCCTCGTCGCGAGAGCGCATCAACGGCGTGACCGCGAAGCGATTGCTCGGCGCAGAAGACGAATGATCCTTGGTTGGGCTTGCCCCAGCGCCGTCGCTGGACGTCTCATTGTCGCCATCGTCTTCGTGTATGGGGAGGTTGTGCGGATGTTCCGGGTCGAAAGCAAACTCTGTCCCGTCAGGTCTCATCGCCAACGCCTCTTCAACAAAAAGTTCGACATCATCGCTGAAGTAATCTTGCTGCACACGGCGAGACACTTCTTGCACTGGCCGACTTGCGCCGCCCATCGCTAACGGCGCCGCACCAGCCGCTGCGCCACTGGCTTTCTGTTTGGTTTTGTCATCCACTGCGGCCCCATCTGGGCTGTACCAAATCTGCTTCAGCAAACTGGGTAACGGGGCGGCACCGTAGAGCTCCTCAGCCAGCTCATCGTCGTCACTGTCGCCGCCGCTGCCGTCCTCTTCAGTCAGGTCATCGTCGTTGGGCCCCCTCACTCCCTTCTCCAGTGAAGCAGCTGCTCCGTGGCCTTCGCTTTGCACGCCCGTGTTGCTCTCCACACTGCCCAGGGCGATGTTTTTATTCACAAAGTCAATGTGCACCTGGTACGCGCCGCGGTCGCGGTGCATCATTTCCACGCGTCGACGGCTTTCCTCAGTCGCGGCATCCTTCTCAGCCTGCTTCCTCTCCTTGGACGACATCCACGCGTTCTGGAGTGAAAACAGCGTGGCTGCCTGATCGTCAATAACACTCGTGCGCTTCGCACGGTTTTCGGCGTACTCGAGCAGCTGGTCGCGCTTCGCAATCGCAGCTTCGTAACTATCCTTGTCTTTCTGCATGGCCGCGTCGCTGACTTTTCCTTCCTGGACCGAAATCTCGTACGCGATACACCGCGTCGGTTCCATTTCGCAGAAGTAGCACAAATCGGGGGACTCCTGCTCGCAGATGATACGGCCGCAGTTGGCGCAGTTGGTGCGAACATTGTGTACAGTGCCGAAACAGCCGCATTCAAATTGACCAGGCTTCAGAGCGGCATCGGGGGCCGCCTTCTGCGGAAGCTTGTTGATGTCTGTTCTTTTGGGCTTGGCTTTTTTCTTCTTCTGTGTTGACAGTGTGGCGCCTTGTGTGGCACTACTCGCTCCGCCGTTGAGTGGACCGACTGCGACGGCTACGCGACGAATCGTTTCGCCTTCAAATGGTGGGCCCTGGTCCTCGCGCTGCTTTATGATTTCAGCAGCGAATGGTTCTCCCAGCATAAGCGTGTTCGCCCACTCGAAGACTTCTGGGCGCGTTTTCAGACCCAACAGCTCTTTGGCCATGCCGCCGACTTCGTCTTCGGCCAAGCCGAGGCAGTTGTTGCCGAGAATTTGGTTGGCAATGAATTGGAGCAGATGTCCATTCATCACTGCCGAGCCACTCTGCCCGCCAGTGGCGCTAGGCCCTTTCGATGCGGCCGGTTTTGTCCACCGTTTTGGTGCCATCAGAGAGAGGCGAAGACAAGGTGTCGGGGCGTGGGTGTATGGGTTGTGGGAGTGGTGTTATTCCGCACACAGAGGTGTGCAGTTGGAAAGACGAGATTGATTTGTGACTACTGTGCTGTACGTCCTGAACAACGATCGGGGTGGAAGAAGACGTGGAGAAGGGCAATGGATGTGATGTGGTGTGAGAGTGTACAACGCCAGGAAGCGCACGAAACATGGCAGCCAAATGTCGTATCTAACAACGATTGGTTTTCAAGTGCAGGAGACATGAAATAAATGCGGGTGGGAGGATCCAGTTGTATTAGCATTGGCGGCGCAAGTGTCACGAAGAACCCAGCTGTCCCTTTTTTCCGTCCCTTTTGTATGTCGGCGTGAGTTAGATGCCAAACATCAGTTCACACTCAAATCAGTAAGAGCGCAACCACACGATTTCACGGCCTACTGTTTCGGGGAAATACAGACAAGAGCCTTACTTGGCAGTTGTACTTCTTTTTTTGTTGTTGTTGTTGTTCATTGTCGTTGGTGGTGGTGGTGGCGCCGTTGTTTTGGATGTGTACGAGTATTTACGCATATGTGAAGCCATACGCGCTGTTCTCAGCGTTACAGCTCCACGACATCGGTGTTGGCAATAAATGGTGACGTCAGGCCCTCCTGCCACGTAATGCCTCTGCGCGCGGCCTGCAGCATTTTGCCTATGTCGCCGTGGCACACAAGCAGCACGTGCTCTCCCGTGTGTTTACTGTCAATGGCAGTCAAAACGCGTTGGGCACGAGCGTAGCATTCGTCAAACGACTCGCCACCCTCCACCTTGAGAAAGTAAAGAACATTATCGCCTTGGTATATGTTGTCACCCGCGTATTTGGGAATATCCGCGTAAGGCTTCCCCGAAAGAACACCGAAGTCTCTTTCGATCAGATCGTCCATGGTTGTCACACTCATATGAAGGGATTCCGCAATGGTCGTGGCTGTCTGGTGTGCGCGCTGGAGCGGAGAGGCGTAGATGGACGTATATTTCACACCCTGCTCACGGATGCGCTCCGCCACACTACGTGCTTGTTGCTCTCCCAGAGCCGTCAGTGGGCGATCACGGTGGCCATTGAGCAAACCCTCAGCGTTGTCCATGTCCTGGCCATGTCGACACACGTGAATGAACGCCATTAAAAAAAACACGCTTGGTATAGTGTTGAGATCAAAGCCAAAAACGTGTCGACGTGAATAACGAGAATGTGAACTGGCGTGGCCGTCGATGCGATGTGCACTACGGTAGCGTGCTACGAGAAGACGCTAGAAAGAAGAAAGAAGAAAGGAAAAAGAGCACGAGGCCAGAGTCACATATCGCACAGGAAATAGAGTAATGAAGCGCGGAGGGGGGGGGCAGAGAGTCAATGAGTAGGCGGAGCAAATGGGGGCAGGAGGGGTTACGCGATGAAGCGAGGTGACCCGTGGCTAAGCTAAGACATGTTTACGTTTCAGTCCGTATAGAACCCCGGTGCTTGTACGGGCGAAGAAACTTGCGGGAGGCCTCATCAGGTGTTTGAGCATCAAGTCACTCCATGACACAGTTAATCGCCAGTGTTGAGAGAACGATCTGCGTGGCCAACGGTTAATTATTTATGGTTGTGTTGTCTTTGCATGTCGCTATATTTTCATATTCTCGGGGGGTTCTATACAAGCGTATCGATGAACAACGAAACTCTTGGCGAAAGCCCCCCAGACAACGGCAATTTACATGTTCACAATCGCCGTCGAGGCACACGGCGTACGACTGCGCGCCCAAAGATGTTAACTACGGTTTAGTGTGAAAACAAGCCCAGTGGGTTGGGTGGTGTTCGGAATATCCAAGACAGCGTTTAACAGAAAAAAAAAGTAGATAGGTGGGTTGGAGAGAAATTCAAGTGAGGAGGAAGGACACAACGACGTGACGAGTGCATTTGCGATAGTAACAGCCTTCATCGAAGCAAGACGCAATGAGGTAGCTACAACGAGCCGTAGGCGGTGCAATGCATCGGACTGAAAATGGCGAGTAGGTGCGCTTCTATGACAAGTCTGCGTTAGGCGAACAGACACGTTCTCTGTCCTGGTAGCTATACGCTTCAGGTGAAACAGAATTGTTCGCGAAATGAGAGGGGAGGGAAAGCGCACGTACATTCTCGCTTAAGGCATCATCAAGTGCAATCAGTGACTGCTTTACTGTGTGCCAGGATTACGTATTTTAAAACGAAACTTGTTGAGAATGATTGTCAAATGCTGAGGCACATACAAAAAAAAAAAGAAGGAATCAGATCACACAATGATTAAATTGGGAAAAAGGATAAAAACAACTATGAATGAAGTTCACTGTTAATGAAGTCAGTGTGGGAACGGGAAAGGGGCAAAAAGAAAAAACAGTGGTCATAAGGGACACAAACGAAAATGCAATAGGATCTACAGCTCAGACATGCCAGAGCGGTCAGACACGTCGTCATCATAATCATCAGTGTTCGCGCTGGGCTCCATCCTGGCCCGCTCTTGTGGGTAGTACGAAGCCATGCGTGCAGCCCATTGGAGGACGTTGGTGTTTTCTCCAAAGAGCAGTTGCAGGCACTTTTCGTCCGCTGCGCTGGGCGTGTAGCCAGCTACGTAGGATTGCTTTGTGAGGCGATCGTTCAGATCTTTAATAGTGGTGGCCTCGGTCGGATTGAAGGTCATTGTTAAGGTGGCGGTGGTGCGATGCTGGTAGCAAACACTGACTGTCACTGCGCGAAAGAGGTTAGAAAAAGGCGGCTGAATATGTACTCACGATAGAACTGTTGTCACGAGCAAAAGAGGAGAGTGAGAGGGCGAGGAGGAGAAATAGACAAGAAATCGAAAGTGGGGGTGAGGAAAGACTCGAAGCTAAAGGGCAGGCGCTGTAGCCGCACAGGTAAAGCAGCTCCCTCCGTTTTTGTGAGCTTAAACAGCGCAGGACGAGCTAGCTGTGTGCGGCGAGTAGACGGAAATCCATGGGATAGAAACAGAAGGAGAAACGAGATGCAATTAAATTGAAAAGAGGGTCTCCCGTTCCTATCGAGCAGAGCAGTAAGCAAAGCGCACAGGAAGAGAAACAGATAGAAAGCCGATATGTAAGATAGTGTGCCGTCTGTCGTTTTTGGATCCTGTTTTTTTTTTTTTTGTGTGTGTGTGTCTTTTTGTTGTTGTTGTTCTGTTTTCCGCTGTGGCGAGCAAAGAATGGACGAGTGGGCGGTACTAGGAAGAAACTGACAGTGCATGTTGGAAGTCTAACCACGACAAGAGAACATTGAGAGAGCTTGGTGTGCGGTCACTGATCAGCGTTTCATTAACTTCCAGTGCAAGCGCCTTCAGCTGCGACGCAGACAAGCCCGGTGCGTTGTGTGATCGTTCCGTGAGAACAGCAGCGATTGTGTTGGTGTACAACGCGTGTGCGCGTGTGGTGTTCGTCGAGACTGGTATGAGAGGTGCCACCTCCTGCATCAAGAAATTCAGTGCCTCATCTGCAGCGCAGATCTGTAGCGCACTGATACACAGCAACTTAACACGCAGTATCGACGTGGACGGCAGTAGCGCAGCGGCCTCTATGAGGCTGCCATTCAAACAGAGCATCTGAGCATGTTTGCGGTGTTTGACTTCATCCACTAGCGGTGCCGCGATACAGCACTCGGCGAGCTGTGGCACGGGAGAAGACGATGTGGCGCATGCCTGCTCCACATCCATATTAAATGCTGCAAGCGTGTCGGCCAAGCCGCGGCGCGAGAGGTACGACTGAATCAGTCGCGAGAGACGGACTTCTTCATTGTCGCCACGATCACGGATGACCGCATCCTCCATCAGCCCCCAGGCCGACTGTTTTTCAGAAAGGCTCATAACACCAACAGGAGCCGTGGTCACAGTCTTTTTAAGCCTCAAAATACGGCCCTCCTCAGAACTAAGAGCGAAAACAGCTGTAAGTAGCACTGTACAAATTGAGGAACGGAACAGCAACGCCGATTTGTTCCTTGAAATGAAAGTGTAAGCAGAGCACGACGAGAGACTTCGCTGAGCATAAGCAAGTTGGAGAGGCGATTGAGGAGAGAAGGAGGAGGGGGGGGATTGTGCTGATGCCCTGACCGCATTTCCTAGAGAACAAGAAGGGAATGAGACAGTACCTTTGCGCCATTGAGCAGAACAGTTGCGGGTGATCAACACTGCTCCGAACGAGGCGAAATAGGAGATTGCTAGGAGACGAAGCTCCCAAGTTGAAAGCGGGTTCAGTCAATTGGGAGACGCTGATAGTTTACAGTCACCACGCACTCAATCGCTTTCATGATGACGTTTTTGGTGGACGGCGCCAGCACTAACAACAGTCACAACAATCAAGCAGTGGCTGCGTTGCCAGACGTGTTGCGTTCATCGGCTGGGCATTGCGCCGATACACTTTCGGTTGACGATCTACTAGCACTAAATAGTCAAAGGGAAAACGACACACAAACAAAAAAACGAGAACAAGAACAAGAACACCTGCTAAACAAGCATATGGGAACAGGAAAACAAAAACAAAACAGACTTTCAGGCCGTCCATTGAACCTCTGTATGCGTAGCCAGCCATCTACCACAATCGCAATGAATCAGCAATGAATAAAAGATGAAGAAGAGAGAGTCAGCACAGGCAAACAGGCCGTGCAAGAGCGAGCGATAGGCGTGCTCTGTCTTACACAAGATGAAGCTCCTGAAAAGACTTGATACAATGCAAAAATACACGAGGAAGGGGAAAAAAAGAAAAGCAAAACAAAAAATGCAATGAGGAAAGCAAACCAAAAATGGAACACAAAATGGTGTAAAAGAAGGAGAAAAACGAAGGAGATGGCAGGGCAAGAAAGGTGATGCCAGAATCAAGCAGCAACGCAAAAGTATGTAACGGCTATTGTGTGTGCGAGTGTACTAGCACCTCACTGCAATAGGATACATGAATTCGTGCATTGACATCTTTTTTTTCCATCTATGGCTACATCCTTGATCTGTCTGGTCGTTTTCTCTTCATGTTGGTGTTCTTTCTTTTCCATTTGACGTTTCCGCTCTTTCGTTATGATCAGTCATCACATTAACTGTTACCACACCTGGAGAAATTAGGCTTGCAGGCGATCAGCAAAATGATCACAATGACAATGATAACCGCCACAACGATGAGAATGGTCAGCTTCAAGTTTTTCATGCACAAGTTACGTTTCAGTTCAGTCGAGCGAGACTGGAACTGTTGCGCTTGCTCGGCGAGGTTGTTGGACTTGTCTTGGATGGAATCGATGCGGTCACCGCGCGCAAGTACCTTGTCCATGTTATCCATCATCACGTCCACAACCTGATTGATATCATCATTCAGCGCAGTAATCTTGTCGTTCTGCGGGTTGTTGTAGAACTCCACCTTCTGCTGAAGCAGCTTCTTGCCGTTACGGAGCTCCTGCCCTGGTGCGCCGCCAGCGGCGCGAACGAGAGGCTCAACGGCTTCTAGAAAGGCAAAGACAGTTCGCATGCGCATATCGCTGGTGGAGACACACGCCACAATACGACCCTCACCATTGCTGATGTAGTTGTAATTCACACCACCTTCTTTGTCCTCGATCGTTTTGCGGCGATACTCTTTGGGCGGGACAGTTGAAATCACCTTTTGCATTGTGTCCGCCATTTTGGGCTGCTCATCAGCGCCTGGGAACTCGGCGAGAAGGGACGTCGCATCGTTAACACAACTGTACTTAATCGGCATCCTGAGTGTGTGTGTGTGTGTGTGTGTAATGGTGGAAGAAAGCGTCACAAGTGAAAAGGGGGGAAGGAAACAAGGTGCGCGTGCAGATACTCCTTGATGTGTTGAAGTAAACGATAGCTATTCGTGGACGAGGAATGAGGAGCAGAAGGTAGAGAGGTGAGTGACAATACAAATGGTATAACAAATAAGCGGAGAAAGAGAGGAAGACTGCATAGTTGGTATACTCTTTGTTGGCAAGGGCAGGACCCGTTATGGGCATGGACTTGGGGTGACGGTTTGGGTTGAAGCCGAGCTGCTGTCTTCTTTTCTCAGTGGCAGTGTTCGTGCCGCAGCTTCACAGCCCATGCCCCGACTTCAGCCGGAGGGCGCGTTGTGTAGGGGAAAGGGAAAAAAAAGCAACTACTTGGTTTGGTCTATTGAAGGCGCCCGAGTGGTTTAGGGGAATCGGTAGGGGTGTCTCTGTGATTGTGAGTTTGCGTGTGTCAACAGTGTCTTCGTCGTTTGTGTGTGTGTGTGTGTGTGTGTGTGTGTGTGTGTGTGTGTGTGTGTGTGTGTGTGTGTGTGTGTGTGCTACAGATAGAGTTGAAGCAGCTTTCGACCTTCTACAACATGCTCGTTCGTACTCCCTAACGCTTCAAAGATACCAAGAATGACTTGCCGAGCCGGGGTCACGGCACGAGGGCCGAGCTCGCATTCAGGAGCTACAATGCCTGCTTCTTTGAGAGCAGGGAACAGTTTTCGTTCGGCACGAATGAGCTTGAGACACTCCTCGATACACTTGCGAGGGGAGCCTTCAATGTAGTGAGCAACGGCAAGTTTTAGGTGATTGTTGTAAAAGGTGACGGGGTCCTCGGTCAGCTCATCGTATTTGAGCAAACTGATGTAGTTATCCTTCTCCACATCGAAGTGTGTCAAACAAATGAGCTCAATGCGAACCACGGCTTCCGCGACCTGACGAATATCTTTCGTTGCGAAAGGGAACGTGCTTCGAATCTGTGCCGCGTATGCCTTTGCTTCATCAAAGTTGCCAGCTGCAAGCTCGCACATACCCAGGCCGCACAGCGCTTGGGGAGCGGTGTTGTAGCACGGTTCTCGCTTCACTTTATTCCACAACTCCTGCGTCATTTTCTTCTGGCCAACACCATAACGCCCATTGACTATTTCGATGTCCTTGTTTGAGTAATCCAGTGACTTGTGGAAGAGTTGGCGTGCCTTGGCCAGCTCCTTGACCTGCATCTTTGTATGTGCCATTTGCAGAAGGGTCATAGCATTTTCGTCGTCGTTGTCTTCGCGTTTGAGACCTTGGAACATCGATTTGCCTTCCCTTTCGTTCTGAGACTCCTCCTTTCCAAAATCGAGAAATGACTCGACTGCTTCCTTAACCTGCGCCTCCTGCACAATACCAGCCAATTTATCAACAAATGTGCGCCGCCACACAAAATAGACAAGGGGGAAAAGGTGGGGGTCAATCGAGAACTTGGTCGTCAGACCTGGCTCAGCGAGGCAATCAATCATACCGAGCTTGATGGCAAGGCCAGCGTCGTCCCCGAATTCCTGGTACACATCACCCATCTTGGCATCCTTGAGTCGCCTGTTGGCTTGGTCAACCTGGTAGCATAGTGTTTTTGTGTACTCCTTCACATCAGGATGGTTCTCTACCATAAAATAAAGCAGCAGTGGGACCTTGGTGTCCATTTGGGTGTTGAGGTTGTGTGAAGTGATCCGAACAACTCCGAGACCCAGCTCGTCCGCTGAGGACTGTGCTTTGCGCGGTAGTGAGGAGGGCGTCGCACCGGCTTTACTTGGGCGGAGGGGGTCGTTTGTTGTGAACGACAAGCCGGGCAGACTGTTCCCACTCGACGACGCACGTCGGGCCGAAATCAAAGCACCACAGTGACACCCAGCCTGTACGTTGCCGCGCCCACATATCTGGCCAACGCCTTGGAGTAGCGCAGCTGGACGCAGAAGCGCAACTCGTCGGTATCCTTGTTGAGCCACCCTCATTCCTAAAGCTTGGGGAAACTTGATGACGAACCCCGCTGCACGGGACGCTGTGACAACGGCCGAAGGAAACAGAGAGAGAGGGGGGATCGAAGGTTGAATCGAGAGTGCCCAATTGTGTGTGGCGACGATCTTCCGGCAAGCAAGGACACGAGGTGTTGGAACCCAAGCAAGCGTTTGCAGCGCGCGAATGTCACTCGCTATATGTGTATTGCTGCAGGAAATTAAGGGATTGAGAGCGGCACGTGAAGAGTACTGAGGAAGTGAGGGGGTTTGGGGAAAACCATAATGGTGCGTACACGAGAATCACCATAGCAGAAGGCTGTTGCAGTGTCACTGGGAGCGGGGAGGGGGGACACAATTCTTCGCTGCACACAGAGGAACATTTGAAGAACGTAATTTTGCCAGGCACGGGGAACACGGGTTCACGATGTCCATGCTCCAACGAGTCGAGCAAGCAAAGTTTTTTTTTTTTTTGCGTTATGTCCGACATGGCCTGCATTGCACAATCAATGGAAATTGTGGTAGACAAACACAATCAAAACTGAGAGAAAGAGAATGTGTTGTTGTTGTTGTTGTTTTCTGAAAAGCAAAATGAGGCAAAAGAAGAAACAACGTGAAGAAAACAAATTGGATCTCGGTTCGACGCACTCTTGATGAATGTGATGGTGTTGTTCGAAAGGCACGGCGAGCGGTGATGTGGGTTTTGTCCTCACGCGCGCTCTGTTCCTTGGCTAGGTGGCTAGCCCGTCTGATCTAACCACTGGGAGAAGGGGGGGGGTCTATTGCAATGTATGGTACGAAACAAAAAAAAAATGACCACGCGATGAAGCGCAAGCCGTAAATCACAGTATTCATCTCTATAGGAAAAAGAGGCTTTCTATCAAAGTCTTGTTGCTCAGATTCACAAGTCCCTCACGATGACGGTAGAAACGAAACACAACCTCCACCACATATGTGAGAACCAGCGCGGCAAAAACGTTGTTGAGCGATGAGTCAATGGCGGCAAACAGCGTGGCGTAGAGGACAAAGAGGTCGAAATCTAGCCCACACATGAACGCTTTTCCATAGGATTTGACGTCATCGATGAAGAACAAATCCTTTGACCCCTTGTCGCCACTCTGTGGGCCATTCAGGTACAGCACGTTGGGTGGGAAATCAAACAGCTTCTGTAGTAAAAACTTTGACAAAAGTGAACTCTCAGCGCGCCTTACACTGTTTTGGAATGCTCTATTGATGCGGTCTCGGATCGCCAAGATACCTTGCGAGTACACCTGCGGTTTTCTGGAAAAGCCGACCAAAAAGCTGGCCAGATGCCAGTTGGATGGGTTGATGGCGCGCAGTGTCTTGCCTTGTGCCTCGAGTCGTTTGAGCTCCATCTCAACGTAGCACATGTAAAGATATTGGCGCGTATACGGTCCCAGGAAGACCTCAAATGTCTGACACTGGCTCTGCCCGCCAAGTCCTCTCACAGGTAGGTTGCCTTCCGCCTCTAGGGCGAGATTCCGCTGGAACTCCTCCATACTGACATCCGCGTGTGCGTGAATAGATTCACCGTGGATATAGAAGCCAAACAGAGGTTCCAGCAAAATCATCACGGAAATGTTTGAGACGGAGCACAGATCGACAAACGCCTGAAGTGGATGGACTACAACAAAGCGATAGTAGATTTGGTACTCCAGTACGTACAGTACGAGTGAGATGGCAGTGAAAAAGAAGGTGTCAACAGCTATTCGCAGCACACTGTAAGAAATAAGAGTACTGTCTATGTTCCGGGTGCCCTCGGGGATACTCGCCGAGAGGTTGCTGTACCGCAGGCCAACAAGAAACAGCATCACCAACACCATCGTGAGCAAGGGGTGGAAGTAACGGAGCAACTGCAGCTCGTTCAGTTCGTTCGCCAAGAATGTCGAGCGCCACATACTGACAGGTACAATTTTATTCTCTCGCAGAAGCTGACCCTTGCTGCGCTCCCAGTCGACAACAAAGTAATCTGCGTTGCATTGCTCGACAAGCCCGTACAGCACTGCCACACCTTTCGTCACCACAGCTGTGTACAGCATCGCGTTAACGTAGACTTCCTTGTCCTGGAGAGCTGTGGCGAGCCAATGCTGTGACTTGTACGCGATGAGAAGGTACCACGACGCGACTGCAACCACCAAGAAATAAGCATTGCTGATGTGGCAGCAGAGATAGACAAAAAAGCGGACAATGGCACTCACGTCCAGCACGAGATTTTGCCTCCGTCGCATCCACCCATACGTACGAATCCAAGCCGTGAAGAAGCAGATTGAGCTGAGCACAATGAGTGTAATCATCAGTCCGCGAGATACCGCAGACGGGTTGCCAACGTAAAATGACGAGGATTTTGTCTCGACTGTAAAGGCGCCACGTGTTCGCGTGAGCGGTTGTTCGGATACGTTTCCGAGCTGGTTCATGACGAGGCTGGCGGTGGCGCCAAAGTCGACTGTCGCGTACTGTAGTACAAACAGTGGGCGGAGGAGAACGTTGTGCTCCGCGTCAGACGAGGCGATGAAAAGCGACGCGGCCCATGAGGCAACGGTGTAGCTCGGACGCGTCGAAGAATCGGCACGGTTGCCAAACGGATCAGCAGAGCCGCCAACGTTGTCGTAGAGATAGAAGCGGCGCTTATACCCATTCGCAGCAGGTGTCACCGTGTTTGCAGCGGCCTCCCGGTAAACCCATGGGTCGGAAGACGTCTGTGGGTCGAATTTGTCATTGTTGTAATCCACTATAGCGGGGATGGGAATGAAGTCGGAAGCATTCGATGGGTTAACTAAAAACGCCTCAAAGAACGTTGTCTGTGGGGCGAAAAGGAACCACGTGAAGTTGAACAGACACGTCACAGTTCGTGTATCGCCTGCCTGGAAAAACTTGGATGCCTCCGTGTTGGGGAGGCGACACAGGTTGAGCTGTGAGACGAGCTTTTGCATGCCGATGAAGCTGCCATCGAGGGCGTACTCGGCGAGAGCAAATGTGAGCGGCTGCTGTGCACTCACTCGGACGCCATCCACAATGCCATCGTGAAGTACCTCTGCTCCACTGCGCTGATAGTACAGCCACGGGAGTGTCAGAGGGCGCTCGCACGCCGCATCTTGGCACTGACCCTGTGCCAGTAGATGCAGGTAAAGTGCACACGGTGCGCTGTCTTGCTTATACTGCATGAGCACGCACAGGTTGGCCAGAAAGTTGCACGCAGTGTGGTTCCCGCTCGCACAGGACACGGCGGCATCGACGGCGTACATGCGAGCGACTTGAACAGTCACTGTACGACCAGCGTTACCACCGTTGTTCATGTTTTGCAGATTCACGTTGAATGACGATGACGACTGTGAGATCGCAAGCAATTGGTTGTAGAGATCAGCTGGAGCACAGGAGCCGTCGTACAGCATTGTAAACCCTGCCGAGCAGGTGCAGGCCTCTTGCCCATCAGACACGTATGGAAACGAACAGGAGAGGCATTCTTCATTGGGGCACGGTGCGCACATTTGCGCTGATAACACAACCGAGCCAACACTCTCAATCAGCACAGACCCCGCTGAGCATGTGCACTGGCCACTCGTGGCATTGAAAGTGGCGTCCGTCAAGCAGGAGAAGGTCGTGTCACCGCCGCACGGCACGCAAGTCTGGGACCCGTTCAACGATCGAAGGGTGCTGACGACCCGCTGCTGAGATATGCAATCAAGGCAGCTCGCTCGCATTGCGCCCGCGTCCAAGCCAACGTTGTAAGCAAAACCGCTGTCGCACTGGCACCTACCATCTTGTGGCAATGCGTTTGTTGGGCAGCTCTCGCATGTCCACGTGGAAGGGTTGAACACGTCGTGGGCTGATGCACAGGCACTTTCCGTCAGCGTGGCCGCACAGCTGAGAGAGAGACAGCTCCACAGCCCCAAAAAGCACAACGCGACAAACACTGTGGGTACGCCCGAGCGCATTATGAGATGTGGCGGTGGGCAGCGTTCTACGCAGGGGAAAAAAGAGGGGGGAAGGTGAGTAAGAGACAACTTACCTGACAGATGCAAGAACGGCTGGTGGGGAAAGATTCAGCGCCGAGAGAACGCTTGTAACAGGGAGGGAGAGGAACAGAAGAAAAAAAAAAGAGAGACGATTGTACGCATTGAGACGTGGTGACAACAAGGATGCGCGAAAAGCCTGAACAGATGAGAGGGGAAATGTAAGCAGTTCCATTGGCGCGCCGAAGATCAAGGCCCCTTTTTTTTTTTTTTTTTTTCATGAAAGAGTGGAGAGAAGGATGTACAGCCGTTCACCTCGGAGCACTCATTCTTTTTTTTTTTTTTCTTCTTCTCATGCTCTAGTGTGAAGAGCTTTGGAATGCCACACAGTGACACCAAAGAGAAAGGGGTAAAAGGCGGAAGACGTGACGCCCATTTATTTGTTTAAGTTCTATTTTGTGAGCGCACTTGAGATAGAAGAGATGATGCGGTGAGCGTTTCAGCCGCGAGGCACAGGTGCAAACGGAGAAAAAGTGAGATGCAAAGAGACGAAGCGTCCAAGGTTTTCACAATCATTGGTGCAGCTCAGAGGAAAGGAGATAACAGTGGCGACACAAGTGCAGTACCATCGCTTGCGCAACGGTCCAATAGGCCAAGAGATCCAACAGATCGTGCAAAAAAAAACTAAGACGACCTACGGCTGCAGAGACTGCTAGCTGCGTGTGTGGTCTGATGCACTGTGCAATCAACAGGCACATTCATTACGACCCACACCAGCGGCATACAAGGCCGCCGTCGTCCGTAAAATCACAGCAGGCATGGCAAACAAAGGCATTACAGCCACCGCACGCTTGCACACACTGCTCGCATATGAGGCAGCTGCACGCTGCGCATCGGTTGTTTGTGGTTTGGCCACAGTGTGCGCAGGGATTTGGTGCTTGGTTTTGCAGCTTCACGGTGAATCGGTTGAGATTTTGCCGAATAGCAGAAGGATAATCGAATTGGGCAAGGGGAACCGGCCCAAACATACGATTTGGCACAGGTAAGTTCAGCACAACAAAAGACCACGTGTGTGTATGTGTGTCCACGAATATATGGGAGAATAAACAGTGTTCATCGACAACCACATCAAACTGAAACCCGCGCGGCGATCCCAATTCCTGCACCAAGGATTGCAGCATGGTGGTTGCGTAGTGCATTACCGGGCAACTGCACGAGAAAGGTCCATGGATAGGGCAGGACCGGCGTTCTCGTTGCAGAGCAGTATCGCACGGGGTCCCGTCCTGAGACAGGCGTATGTGAACGACAGGAAATTCAATGTACTCCACATGTGGTGCAAAGAAGAAGCACAGACCTGGTAACGCGTGTCTATTCAGCGCGCCGCTCTCGTCAAGAATAGGTGAAGTCAGCGTCAGCGGAAACTGGGTGTCCTGCCAGTGAGCCACAACCCTGAGTGTACCGGTAGTTGCACTGAGGAGCCGAGTGTGAGGCTCATTTTCTATGTGGTGCTCTTCCTCACGAGTCCGCTTATGTCCACATGACTGCGTATTCCACTGAACTTCTTGCAACATCTTCGAGTACACGCCAAAGCACGACGGATGGTAGAGAATGCCTTATGGGGAGAGGGGTCTATGATGAATGAAAACTACACAAAAAAATGCAACTGTAACGGTTGGTGTTGGCCTCCAGCTGCACGGACGAGCGCGAACAGAGTTGTGTGCGCGCGTGTCCGAATGCCAAGAGGTCGTCGCTATGACTAGAGTGCTCCGTCTATGCTTTGTTCAGGTTGCGTGCAGAGAGACAGAACGAGCACGTCACAGGACCCAGCAATGAGTGCTGTGGTGCGTACGGGAAAAAAATGTAAAAGTCACCAGCGATAGGAACTGTGAGTGAACTCGGTGGCTCCAGTTGGTCAAGAAACTGAGCTAGCACCGTTTACTGGGGCAACCGATCAGATAATCAGATAATTCGACCATCAAGGAGGTGAGGAGAAAAAGAGTGACGCGTGCGCATCCGCTTTCATAGGTGGGCGGGGGCGGGGGCGGGGGCAGTATCTTCTCGATGCACACGGTGCACTGCATCTCAGACAAACATGCATTGGGTGCTACGGCAGTGTGCTTCACAGGAGAGCAGGAAAGTGGATGGCTGCAAACAAAAAAAAATTAACTCATGGGTAGGCCATTCGATGGGTGCTTTAGTTGAAGCCGTCGAAATCGGCAAGGCAGTAAGGGTGAGAGTTTTTGTTTTCTTTTTTCGTGATTTCTCTCTTAAACAAGCTGTGTGTGGAGGGGTGGGGGTTAACAATGGGGATTGAGCTCAGTGCTTCTCTCGCGCGCCTTCCCTCGAGTGTCAGAGTCGGAGAGAAGCTTGCTGCCGTTGGTGACCGCGTCTGTTATTTATAGTGTTGATGGGCGAATTGCAAGGTTGCAAGCGTCACAGCTGTGCGAGAAGAATCCGCCTGAGAAGGTGCTCCTTAACAGCAGGTGTGTCTGTCCGGCACCGCCGGCATAACGTCACAAGCTGCGTGAGATTGTGGATCGCAAGCAGAATCTCGCTGTTCATCTCTTGCACCGTCAAAAGGTGGTGCAGATATGCGCGGCAGTGTCGCTGGCAGGTGAAGCAGTCACAATGGTCAGAAACAGGTCTTGTGTCCAACGCAAAGGCGCTATCATTGAGGTCGATCTGGGGTTCTGCCAAAGCCGTACCGTCGTGCGCACTCGCGTCGCTGTTTTGGAGGGACAGCGTGAGGGCGATGCCGCTTGCCGCCAGATCCCAAGGCACCGGGCACTCAATCATGCTGACACCAGAAGCGAGGGCCGCAAGGTAGGCAGGCAAAGACGTGGCGACACAGAACGAGAGCGTAGGCGTGTCAGCGGCAACGCTTTGTACACTAGCGGCATACTCGAGCAGCGTCTCATTACGCGGCAGTGCATCGATGAAGACGGGTGATTCATCGTGGCCGCTGGAGAAGGGGTATAAAACAGTGGCAGTTGAATTGCTTGTGGTCGCAGGTTCGACAGATGTTTGCCCAAGCCATACATCTGTGCGAGACTGGGCGGTTTTACGTCTCCTGCTCGCAGGTTCACTCAGCGCGAGGGATTCGTGCATGGCTACGCACAAGTCAGGGTGGAGTGCGTCCACAGTGGCCTTCCACTGAGGGAACGTAACACTGACACGACCTTTCTCATGGTCACCAGAGAGCTGTTTATCGCTGCTTGGTGCGCTGGCATGTACACCGTGAAAGCTACTGCGAACCGGAATAATCATTGTGAAGTCAGCGAGTCCACAAAACCGTGCGAGACTCATTCCAGAAGCAGTGCACGGTGTCACAAACTCTTGTGCATCCAACAGCGACACGCTGAGGAGACGCTCCTCTGGCAGCAGAATCTGACGAGCTTGATCCGGCGTCAGGTTGGGCACGCTGCCATGACGCGATGGCGCAACGAAGAAAGGCCCTTTGACTTGGCTCATCTCGTGGGGGTTGTTCTGTCCGTGCGATGGGGTAAAACCAGCGTGGGGCTTTCTAAAGAAGGCACCTAGCAAGGAAAAAAAAAGAAATAGGGAGAGAACGAGGGAGAGATAGTTCACTGGTTCACGCTGGCCGAGAGAGGGAGACCAGGAGGGCGGGGGGGGGGGGGGGGAAGGGGCAAGCAAAACAAAGAAGGGAAGAGGAAATAGGCTGCGCTCGCGCCGTTGTATCAGTGCATCCACACACGTGCAAACTCTTGGGAGCGAACACCTCAATGTGTGTGCAACTTGAGAAAGACTGTGTCAGTAGGCTCCCCTGGGGTGCGGCGAAACAGAATAGTGAGAGGGGCAAGAGATCGACCAACCGCCCAAGGGGAAAGGCAAGTCACACAAGCGCACCCTCAGCAACCGCGAGGACCTATCCCATCACTGTTGTTAGCTGAGTTCAACATGTGAGTGCATACCACAAAGAAATTTTAAAAAATGAACTTGGATCTGACCATGGCGAGGTGAATCTGCGCGATGGAGTGAGCGGTGATGGGTGAGGCCATTCTTTTCAAACTCAGGGGAAGAAATAAAACAAAGAAAAGACAAAAACGGGAGAAGGAAACAAACAACACGATGAAAAGAATCCGACATGGTCAACAAATATCGACCCTGCGCTTCAACAATCTCTCTTCTATGGGGGTTCTATCAATATGCGACTCAGGGTGTCGCTGGGGTACAACGTTATGTGAAATGTGAGTGTGTTCATCTTCTATGGATGTGAAGGAGAGGGTCGGAGAAGGAGAGCATGTCATCGTAAGTGAGCTTCACGTGCGGTCATAACCACGCGCGCTTGACACTCCTCCTATTCGCCGCTTCACGAATCATTCTGTCTGTAATATTCGTTGCGTGGTCGTCACGCGGAATCACTCATCCGTCCGCCCACGCTTGCGAGACTCCTCAGCTTGCTGACGCAGCAGCTTCGCGCCTTCCTCGGCGGAGATGGTCTGAATGTAGCTGACTTTGTTTTGGAAAAAGATTCCAAGCACCTTGTCTGCCACTGAAAGCATCTCAGTCTTGAAGGAGGCAATGAGAAACTGGCACTCGGTGGACTGCCGTTGCACCATGCGGGCAACCGCCGTACGGTACTCGGCGTCCAGAGCGGCATCGATTTCGTCAAAAAGATAGAACGGTGCTGGGTCGCAACGTTGGATAGCAAAAATCAGCGCGAGCGCCACAAGCGACTTTTGCCCACCGCTGAGCTGGTCCAAGTCGTTCGCGACAGAGCCCAGCCCAAAAGACACACGAATTCGCGCGCCAATATACGGATCGTCAGCTTGAGATTCGTCCCGTGTTACCAACTGTAATTCCGCAGAGGCGTCCTCTGTCGCAACCAGCTCGCGAAAGACAGTCTCGAATTGGAACTGAATTTGTTTGTATGTGCGCGAAATCGCCTCGTCTTTCTGGGCGTCCAGGTGTTCCATGAGCTCTTTGATGCTGCGCAGATCCTGTTCGAGAGTTGCGCGTTGAGCGGTGAGGTCATTGCGGGTATCTTGGAGTGCGGCGTGTTGATCCAGCGCTTTGCGGTTCACATGGGCAAACTTTTTGAGACGCTCATTCACGAGTTTCAACTGATGCATGAGCTTCCCAAAAGACAGTGTTGCGAATTGCTGTGCGGCAGGCGCGACAACACCGAGCTTCCGCAGCTTCTGGAGGGCATCATCTCTGCGCTGGATGAGGAGGTTTCGCTGTGCTTGAATGCGGTCCACCTCATCCTTCTGTTGCTGTAGCGTCATCGATTCAGCGATGTGGTTAGAGCGCAGCATCGCCAATTGCACCTCAACCTTCTGCTTCTCCTTGTTTTCCTTCTCTGCGGCGAGCTCAATGACAGTCAGACGTTTCGAAAGCGCTGCCTGGTCCAGTTTTATTTTTTCGTTTTCTTGATTGAATCCGAGGGTGCTTCGCTTCGCCCAGCCAAGCTCCCTGACACGGTCAGCAATAATCATCTTGCGTCGCTCAAGGTGCTGAACCGTGTCCTCGAGGAGTTGAACCTCTGTGGCCAGCTGGAGCGTAGCGGCCTGCAACGCAGCCGTGCGCACCTTCTTCGATGACAACTCCTCGCTGAGCTTTTCGAGTGCTTCCTCTTCCTCGCTGGTCCACGTTGCTTTGAAGTCCTCTTTTTGCTCAGCTTCCAGGCGACAAATCAGCGCTTCCGTTTCAGAGACACTCTTTTCGTGCGCTTTCAGCGCGGCAACAAGTGATTCTTTCTGGTTCCGCAGACGGTTTAACCGCTCATCATGGACGCGGTTTTCGCGCAGAAGAGCATCTGCCGCTTTTTCGTTCGACCGGCTCTGGTTGCGTACAGCATCCAAGTCGTTGAGAACTTCAGTGATCTTCTGCTCCACCGTTGCCACTTGCTGGCACAACGCTTCAAGCTCCTTTTTTGCGGACGCTAGCCGCGATTTGCTTTCCTTTTCCTGTGCAAAAGCTGGGAGTTTCATATTTCTCTTGTCGACAAAGCCGCCTGTGATACCGCCACGACGCCCCAATTGATCGCCATCTACAGTGACGATATCACACTGCAGCTCCTTCACGAGCTTTGCACCGACTTCCAAAGTGGAAACCACTGCCGTGCGACCAAAGACCTCTGTCACAACATTGCTGAATTTTTTCTGATATTTCAGTTTCGACAGAAGAGGCGAGCACTCTGCGCTGGACAGAATGGACGAAGCAACGCCACGGCACGTGTCGAGTGGAAAGAATGAAATGCGGCCGGGCTTGCGTCGCTTGTTCATCTGCTCCAGGAGGAGAGCACTTGTGTCAAAAGAATCCACCACCACATTGAAGAGCACATTGCCCGATGTGACCTCCACGGCGGTTTCATACCCGGGCTCAACCGTAATCAAGTCCATCAGAGGGCCGTGAACAGCAGCGAAAAGAGACTTGTCGTTCAAGTCGTGAAGTACTTCACGGAGAGATTGCAAGCCCTGACGAATATCCTGGCGCACCACTCGTTCCAGGTGGTGGCGGCTGCTCTGCGCAACTTCTTCCAGTCGCTGAACACTGCTTTCGTGCTCATGCACAGACTGCCACAACTTGCGTCGCTCCTGATTCAGAGCATCACGAGTTTGCAGAAGGGTGGCGATGCGCGTTTCATCGCCCTCCATCTCCTTTTCGGCCTTGGTGGTGGTTGTGGTAGAGGCGTTCTGAACCTTCCGCTCCGCGGCAATGGCAGCGTCGACATTCATCACGTCCTTTTTCACAGTGGCAATCGCCTCGAACGTGTTTTTCAGCAGTTCGCGATTGGCTGACACTTCTTCGTGAATCCACTGGTCGCGCTCTGCTTTGCTGCCAAACAGCTTTGTGCGATTGCGCTTTTCTTGAAGGTGTTCAAGGCGCTTTTGCTGTTGTTCCACGTCCACCAGTTTTGACGCAGCGTCCACCTGTCGTTTTTCGAGCTGCTGCCTCTTAATATCAGCATCGCTGCGCGCTTTTTGAAGTGCGCTGTCAATGTCTCGGGTTTCGCGTGTTAGCGCAGCAAGCTCTTTCTCGTCGCGCGTAAGACGCCCTGCTGCATGCGTCGCATCCAGTTCTGCAACGGCTTGTTGGTTTGTGAGCGCAGAAAGGTCACGCTCAATTGTTTTCTTTTCTGCTTCGAGGAGGCCCAGGCGGCTTTCGATTTGTGCAAGCTGCTCCGTGTATTCGCGCATTGACTGCTCTGTTGCACTGTCTGTTGTCTGTCCTTTGTTCAGAGAGGAAATCCGCGCGTTCCACCGTGTATCCAGTGCATTCAAGCTTTCTTTTGCTTGCTCAGCTTCAGCATTGAAAATGGAGTACTCTATAGATTTTTTCTCCTGCTCAGCCTCTTGCATTTCTCGCAGTTCGCTGGTCTCGCTTTCCAGCTCCAGCAGACGCTTCTCGAGCTGTGCGACGGCGCCATCAATTTGCCTTTGCTTCCCTTCGGTTTCTTCAAGGATGCGCTCACTTTCGCGGCGACGATCCTCGTACACCTGGGTTCCAGCCACGTCTTTGATAAGCTTGTACCGATCGGCTTCGCTCATACTCGCAAGGTTCGCAATCTTGCCTTGCTCGACAACGTAGTATGGATTCGAGGACGAGAAGCCAGCGCTTTCCAACAGCTGATGCACCTCCGTCGCAGAGAACTTGGTGTCGTTTACCCGGAACTCATCTTGTTTCAGACCCACCGTCCGGCGAATACGAACCTCCGCTGCCTCTGCGCGTCCAGGAATCACCAGGCGGCCGTCACTGTTGTCGAAAACAATCTCAACAAAAATGGAAAGGGAGGGACGGCCACTTCCGACGTGAAAGAGTTCCTTGCGATCCGCAGCGCGCAGCGTGGCGTATTTCTCGTTCAGAACGAACTGAATAGCAGCAAAAAAATTGGACTTGCCCGAACCATTTCTTCCCACAATGATGTTTGTTTTCGGGGAGAGCCCGTCAGGAAACGATTGCTCCCTGTACGAGCGAAAGCCAGAGATAATAATGTTCTTGATAAACATTCTGTCTATGAAACTGCCAAGAAAAAACAAAAAGAGGGAGGGGTGGGGCGGGGCGGTGTGTGGTGTGCGGTGGTGGGTGGGTGTTGTTGTTGTTGGCTGTTGGTGGGCGGTTGGGCCCGGGCGCCCTGTTTGCCGGTGCGTGGGCTTTGCGGGGGGCTTGGGGGGTGCGTGCACGGGGGGGGGGGGGGGGGGGGCGGCGGGGGGGGGGGGGGGGGGG